>JAMYXO010002604.1:0-17500 GCA_033310375.1 Conus canariensis | reverse complement strand
CACTTTACAAACATACATAATGTGTAGGATTATCTGTTTTTAACACTAATTTAGAAAACTTTTGAGACTTTAGTTTTTGCTTAATCCTTCGTTTTTCTTGATCGTCTTCAATAACATCATTTTCACGCATACATTCATCAAAAGCGTCTCTGTCTTTCATGTGGAATAAAACCACTGTCTTTAATTGCTCTCTAAAGTCTTTTAAAACTGAGTTATATTTTTGACATAAAATCCACACACTTATCCCAGCATGTCTTCCACTGAAAGCCAGTTTTGACAAAGCGTTTCTTTTTTTGACTATGTCTCTTTCTGCCGAACAGTCATCTATAATAAATAGTGTCTGAGTTCCTTCAAACTGTCTATAAAAGTTCTAAGCACTCGCTAAGTTTATTGCTAGGATCAACTAAATAGATTTCATCATCCGTCCATATAAACCTTCTGTCGTGATATGCTTTGTTCCATTTGAGTGTTGGACAGAAAATTACAATATGATCAAAATTATAACGATAAACTGTTTGTAATAGGTCGAGGACAAATATTGTTTTTCCACAACCAGTCTGTCCACAAATCAATGAACAATGAGGGGTTTTTATCATAAAGTTTAACATTGACACCAAAGTCGTTTGCTCCATAGTTTTATAACAGAATTTAATTTACACCAGTTATTGTTTTTATCATACTCTCTGTCAAAACTTGTTCAGTATAATAAAACCCTATAAGGCCCAAATGTGTAAGATTAATCCAGTTCAGTTCTGTAAGATCGTTTCTATTTAGACTAATATCAATTTTGTTGCTTGTTGTTATGACCTTAATATCCTCGCCATTGTAAAGAACGACGACAGTAACTTTAAGTTTGTCAACGTCTAAGTTTTGCCAGCTAATAAGAATTCCTTTCATAAGATTGTCACTGACGCCCAGAGCTCCATTTCTCGCCTCATCTTTTAAGACAGAAATTTTAAATATCATTGTGAACGTGTCTCCTAATTTTGTGCGTGGAATGAACTGTAATTTTGTAGAAGCTTTCTTTAAAACCGATTCTCTTCTGTGGAGGATGTACTGTTTGTCCCCAAACGGCTTTATTTCGATCTCTTTCCGACTGTTGTCCTCTGGCATAAGACTTACATGTAAAGGGCCAGAGTTCAATGCTTTTCTGAAACTTTTTTGACGGTCGAAAAATGTAAATGGGCTTAAGAATTCAAATTTTATGTCCCATTCTAAATATGGTTCTAAGTGCCATTTGTTGTCAGTTTTTCGAACTATTTTATATTCATACTGACCTGTATTATTTGCTTCTAGATTGCGTAGTTGTTCTAGTTTAGGAAACCTTTTGTTGTCGTCAACCTCTTTGCGCTTATAATAACCATCTTTAGTGTACTCAAAACCATACAAAGTGCGTATCTCACCGTTCTGTTCAAAGTCCTCAACGTCTGCAAGGTCTTTTAATTCTAAAGTTACACACCTCTCAGGCGCTAATGTGACCCCGAATCGTCTGGCCCACGTGACATTATTTTTTAAAACAACGTATTATTTTATTTCCAAAACAATGTGCAGGCTGTCACATTTGACGACTTTTCCTGTTTGGTCTTTGATTTTTATATTAAATGATCTGACCCTCCCACAAGCTAATCTTTTAAACTGTAAATTAGGGAATTGTATAAATTCATAATCGCAATATGCAGCTTTCCCTGATGGAAGAGCTCTTAAAACAGTTGAGGGCCTTCCATCATATAAGTTTTCATCAGTGCTCAGCTCGTCCAAATGAACATAGAGTAATGAATGTAATGCAAGATCGAGCGGGTTTTCTCCCTCATAAGTATTTTTGTCTGGTGTAACTATAAATTCATGAATGGCATAATTGTAAGTTGCAAAGCCTAACATTTTAGCTAGCTCTCCATCAAAAAGGTAACTTACTTCTTCTTCTTCAGGTTTGAATGTCAACATTATTTTCAAATTTGCATTGTTAAGTTTGAGAGTAATGTCGAAGTTACTCATTGCTTCTTTTAGCGAGCAAAACCCGTAATAACCATCAGGTATGGTTAACTGGCTAACCAAGTTTCCACTATAGTCAACTTTTTGAACCTTATTATTTTTCTTGGATTTGCTTATATTAAACCATACGACTTTGTAAAAAATTTCATGGAGTGCAACCCTTTGGGTTCTGCATTCATTATCAATAGCATATTCTAAAAACGAAGGACTGTCTTGAGTTGTTATTGTTACAAACATTTTTAAAACAATTTAAAAATGAGTGCATTCAAATATACTAATGCAAAATATTCTGTTGGGCCGCACTACAGTCCTAAAGATATAACAACTGATACTCTCGACATTTCTGTGACTCAGTCTGACGCCTTTCAAGTAAAGGTTAGTACTCCATTAAACAGATATCTTAACCCTCCTATTAAAAAAGACTACATCCCGAAAGTGTGGTTCAGTCATCCGATGCAGTTTTATCAGAACCAGTTAAACTTTGCTGTGTTTTGTGCTTCAACTGGGTGTGGAGTGTCGTATGCTGATCATTTAAATCATCCTGTTCCTTTGGTGAGGTCAGTGTATAGATTTCATTTTTATTACACCTTCAGACGTATTTTATCTGAACTGCAAGCGCCATTACCAAATGACAAAACGTTTAATCCATTCAGCAACAGAATAGATTACAAGGCTTTTGAAAGGATCTGTAACGAATTTGATATTGACCCCAAGACAGACTTTAGACAAAAGTTGGATCTTAATCATGGTTTAGGCACTCTTTATTTTTGGGGCGTGCATAGAAAGTATAACTATGATTGGAATCCTCCTTACACATCTTTCTCTTCAGGCACAACTGTTCACCTCGGGTCCATAGAGCAAGAGCATAAAACAATATGGACAACATTTATTTTGGATACTTCTAATGGTCTAACTAGAGCGGGAATAGAACGAATAAACGACTCCATTCGTACTTATGTTTGGTGTTTGCTAGGTTCGCAAGCACAAACGAGATCAAACATAATTGATCCTTCTACTGGCTTTGACGCCCAAAACAGTATTTAGCAAATTTAGAGGATTCTATTAATTCTGCAATTGATTTGCCTTCAAGTATTAAAAGGTACCAAAATGTTTTGCAATACGCAAGATCGAAAGTAGACTTTGCTGTTGGCACTGGTTTATACATGCTGCCTTCTGACCTCAGACTTCAGATAGGAACAATAATAAACTATAATAATGAAATCCTTGTGGCTGGTAAAGAAGAGAAGGTCGGAAAAAACGACATAAATTCTAAGCCAGCAATAGCAATAAAAAAAGAAGCCCCACCAATCCCCAAACCCCCCTCAAAACCCCATTCAATCCCTGTGGTCCCAAGAAATAATGACCATGAATATGAAAAGACGGCACTTGTTATTGGATTAACTGCCCTAGGATTACTTGGTCTTTATCTTACTAAAGAGTAACCCAACTATTAAGACAACTAATGCCCATAAGTGCTCGGCCATAAAGCCAACTACTTTACTTGCGGCAGACAAAAGCCAGCTAACGATCCCTCCTATTATACCAGGCAAAGAATCTATTGCCTTACTGGCTAATTTTTTTAATAAACCCGCAAGATGATCAAGTTGTTTTTTTACCCATGATTTATCTGATGGTGGTCCTGGTGGCACTGCTCCCCCACCACCACCGCCTGTAATAGCCAACACCAGTGTACTTATTGCAAATCCTAAGGCTGTTATAACGCTCGCTAATGTGACACCTTGCTCTCTAAACAGTGTTCTTATTCGTTCTGCTAACGTTGTGTCTTCATATAAAATTCTTTGGATAGTTTCTCTTATTCTGCTCACTTGAGTTCGTAATTGTTCTCGGTTAGTAGACAGCACTTCTAGTCTTGCTGATCTCTCTTGTTCAAGATCTTTTAGTCTTTGTGTTATTCTTTCTTTAACACCAGGTCCTAAGTTGTGGTCATCAGCCTCAACTAGTTTTTCTTTTTCTCTTTTTATATGCTCATCTAGTTCACCCAGTTTTGCTAAATTGTTTGTTAATTCGCCTCTGATGCTTTTCAAAGCATGATCAAGGGCCGTTATTTCTCTCATAGGTAGCGGCGGATCGTGCATAGTTTTTAATACTGTTTCTTCTGAAAAACTGGTTTCTATTATTTCGTCTGCTGTTGGGCTTAAATCTTTAAGGGGTATGTTTTGTATTTGGTTATCTGTTGGGAGTTCTTGTAGTGTGTTTTGAAGTTTAGCAACTGCCTCACTGTCTAATCTTCGCGGTTTAGCAATGCCAAGGCGATTTTGATCGCTCACACTGAGCCTTTGTCTAATTGTAGTCTTTGCTAAAAACTTTGATGGGTCTGGTTTAGTTGTAAGCTGAACAAGTTGTCCTTGCTCGTTTTTCACAAACAAATGGTCATCTTTTGTTTCAAAATCATTAGGGTCTATAAATTCGGGAGGTTCTTGGCCTAAACTTTGATAAAATGATTTGACCTTACTTTCTGTTAATTCACGCCGCAATGATTGTAATGGATGTGTCAAAGGCGTCATTTCACTCATGTCGTCTCCAGGATCAAAAACATCATAATCTTCTTCTGCCATGTTTTTAAATAATTAACTTTTTATTTTGTTTTATAAAAAAAATGTCACAAGCATATGGTTCGATTCTTGACCCGCATAGAAGACTGAAAGAGCCCTTTGGCGTGAAGGGAAATAAACAGAATATTATTGTTCCAAATAATCCATCTACTATTGATTCAGATCAGATTCTTACTGTCAAATTTCCAGACCTAGGAGCAGATGAAGTGATTGTGCCGGGATCTGCACGGCTTACTTTTAAAATAGAACTTGATTCAGCAACAGACGTAAACAGGACAGTTGTACAGAATCTGGGACGGGCAATCGTTAAGAAAATTTCTATAAAACTTGAAGGGCAAGAAATATTTTCTTTACACAATGCAGACATATTTCTAATCTATTCTGATCTATGGCTAACCGATAATGAAAGGGCCGATCTTGCGTTTCAAGGAATCGAAAATAACGAAGCACTAAAACACAGAATAGACGCCGAAGATGCTAAAGACGGTAACAAGTATGAAGCTGTAAGTTATGCGTTTGGAAATCGCTTTTCTATACCCTTGGATTTTGAGTTGTTAAAAGCGCATGCGCCATACTTTCAAGGAGCATTAAAAGACAGATTGTCATATGAACTAACTTTTAATGAATACAAACGTGTCATTAAATCTACAGACACTGATTCCAAGTACAGCATTTTCGACATCTCGTTAGAGTTTGACATTGTTAGCAACCCTAACTTAGCAAGGCTGATTGAGCAACAATATCAGTCAAAATTAGCAATATATTACGAAAGAGTGATTCATCATTCAAAATATCCTAAAAGCAGGGCAGACACAATATGGAACTTTAGTTTTAGTGCTGCAGCAAGATCCCTTAAAGGTATTTTATTGCTGTGTGAAGATGAAGAACCATTCAAAAGACAAAGTGAAAAATTTATTAATCCTAAAATAACGAAAGTACAATGTTCAATTGAGGGTAGTCCTAACCAAGTCTACGGTAGCGGGCTTAAACCTTATCATCATTTTGATGAAATAAGAAAATTGTTTGGAGGCGGGAGGTGTAGAAATCCAACAGTAGACCTTGTGTCTAAGTAGAAAGAAACTCGTGGAGAGCGTGGCAGCAGAGAGTCCTCAGAAGAGAAGCCCCCTTCAAGCAAGTGTTTCGGCCCTTATCTCCTGACACTCTAGGGGGGTTGGGCCACACCCGGTTCATGACTCCGGATGTCCCTCTGCTGCCCTTTTTTTTCCCATCTTGGGACGAGCCATGGCTGGGATTCGAACCCATGACCCTCTGGACATGCTCATTTTCCACTTAATGACTCGCGCTTTAACCACTGAGCCACAGGGACACCTGATATTTGTAGGGAAATTAAGCCTTATGAAGTTCACTTTTGTTCCTCCTTGACCAGATCCAGCTTGAACACCCCTCTGCCGCTTCTGCCATTGCTTTCAGGGCTCTGGTTTTTTCCTTCCCTGCAACTGAGAGCTGTTTCATGAGGCTGTATGCAGACGTTCCTACAAACCCCCTAGCTCCAATTTCTGCAGTGAGGACTTTGACCTGATAGCCTTCTCTCCTCAGGCTGTTTGCCAGATCAGCATACTTTTCAGTCTTGTAGATTTGAGCTGCCTCCATTCTGTTCTCATATGGCACCGTGAGCTCGATCATGATCAGCTGCTTGGTTGACTTAGAGTGGACTACTATGTCTGGTCTCATGCCACTCTTGCTGATGATCTCTGGGTGACTCTTCCATTCTGGGAGGTCTGCAGTGCACTCCCAGTCATCTGCCCCGTCCAGCAGACTCTGCCTGCATGTTTCGAGTGGCACTGTTGTTCTTGGCCATGATTTGCTGCCTCCTGCCGTGAAGAATGTTGCGGGTGCTTTTGGAGTCCTGATTTTCCCTTTTGTGGTGTTGGTACTAGCCCAGACTACTTGTACAATCTCTTTGAGCACTTGGTTGTGCCTCCATGTGTACCTTCCTTGAGCCAGGGCTACTTTACATGAGCTTAGGACATGCTCCACTGTTTGTTTTTCATGGCAGAGGGGGCATGCAGGATCGTCTGTTTTCCCCACTTCACCAGGTTTGCATTTGAGGGCAGAAGGTCATATGCAGATCTGAGAATGAAGCTGATCCTGAGAGGGGCCATGTGCCAAATGTCATTCCAAGTGAGACTTCTTTGGAGTGCATTCTCCCACGTTGTCCATTGCCCTTGCTGGCTCTGCTGGACTGCTTTTTGGAGTCTTTTTTGGTCTTCTTCTTTTCTCATCTCCTGAATCATCATGTCTCTTTTGGCTTTTCCTTTGGCCTTTGACCACCATTCAGTTTTGGTCACCCCAGTCCTTGTCTGTTGGTCTGTGTGTGTCCTGTTATTTCTCTGATCTTGAGACTTTCTTTTGCAGAATCCATCGCCTCTTGAACTTTCCATTTTCTGCCTGTCTTCAGCTGGGGCTTGATTGCTTCTACCACCTTGTCTCCTGAGTCCTCCAGCATGCTTTGAAGTCTGATCTTCCCTGCTTTGTATTCCTCCAGGATGGATTTCAGTGGTAGTTTCAGCTTTGCTTGGCGACAGTACAGCGCTATGTCAGTCAGACAGGGTGGGACACCAAGCCATTTCCTTGTGAACTTGTTGATTTTGGCTTCCATTGCCTCCACTATGCTGGTGCAGATGTCGTATATCATCAGAGGCCATAGGAGCTTTGGTATCAGCATGAACTGCAGACACCAGACCTTGTATTTGCCAGGGAGCCCACACTGGTCAATGGTCTCCAAGCCTTCCTCCGCCATCTGCTTGGTTTCTTTTGCTCTTTGTGTGTCTTTCAGCGTATCATCATACCATCTTCCAAGGCTCTTGACTGGTTCTTCTGTGACTGTTGGAATGGCCTGGTTGGCAACACTGAAGACCACAGATCCGGCAACTTTTCCTTTCCTCAGTGAGAGACTCCGTGATTTCTTTGGCTTGAACTTCATTCTGGATGAGGCAACTATGTCGTCCAGCCTCTCCAGCACATGACGTGTCTCGTCTTCTCTGGATGAAATCACTGTAGTGTCATCCATGAAGGCCTTGAGAGGAGGCATCTTGTATCCATCGCCAAGGTCTGTTTGTCTCGCGTTGTTTGTTGCTGCTTTCAAGATGAGTTCCATTGCCAGCACGAACAGTATTGGGGAAATTGCACAGCCCATTGCAATACCCACTTCCAAGATGATCCAGTCTGTTGTGTACTCCTTGGTAGAGAACCGCATTGAGAAGCCATTGAAGTACTTCTTGAGCATGTCGCGGATGTTCTTTGGCACATGGTACATCTCAAGAGCCAACTGTATCATCTCATGGGGCACAGATCCATATGCGTTTGCCAGATCAAGCCACACTACGTCCAGGTCTCTCTTTTCTGTTTTTGCTTTTTGGATTGCGTCCCAGATCATTGTGGCGTGTTCTACACAGCCAGCCACGCCTGGGATGCCACCTTTCTGGACTGACACATCCAAGTACTTGTTTTCCATCAGGTACTTGGTCAGCCTTGCTGCCATGACAGAGAAGATTTTCCCTTCGACGTTCAGTAGTGATATTGGCCTGAACTGGCTGATGTCACTTGAGTTTTGCTCTTTGGGGATGTACACACCATCTGCCGTCATCCACTGGCCGCTGATCTTCTGGTTTCTCCAAGCCGATCGCAGCAGCCTGTGGAGCCACTCCAGCACCTTGGGACATTTCTTGTAAAGCTGGTAAGGTATTCCGTTTGGCCCTGGTGATGATTTGGCTCTGGCTTTGTCGACCACCTTCTTGATTTCCGCCAACGTTGGAGGCTTGCCATTGAACTGTTCCTCAGGGTTGGTTGGCCACACCAGACCTTGAATGTCGAGTGGTGCTTTGCTCTGTGGGTCAGAGTATGTTTTCCTCAGATGCTGCTCAAGAACTCCTTTGTCCACACTTAGGGTCCCAGATTTTGGCTGCTCAAACAGTGTTCTGGCAAACTGGAAGGGGTCTCTGAAGAAGCGCTCTTGTGTCTTCTTCTTTTTGCTCTTCCTCTTCCTCGCAGATTCCGCTTTGCTGAGGGCGCTGTGTTTTTCTTTCAGGTCTTTCCACAGTTTTTCCAAGCCTTGTTTTTCAGCTGGCAGTGCGGTCTTCATTTGCATCTTGAGGTTTTTCTTTTGGACCCTGATCTTGTCCATCTTTTCTTGGCGTCTGGATTTCTTTGGAGGTGTTTTCTCTTTGGGTAGTTTTGCTCCATAGGCGTCTCTACATGTGGCATACACAATGTCCCCATATGTGGCTAGTTTGTGTTCCAGGGTGCTTTTCCCTATCAGTGCATCGAGTCTTTGGACGATTTTTGCATCCAGTTTCTCCCAATCTTCAGTTTCGTTTGCTCGTGGCAGGTTGAGTTTCAGGCGCCTGGCATCGAGGGCCTGTGCAAATTCCTCATCCGAACCAACAGCGTGGATGTCCTTGGCACTGTGGTTTAAATCCTGGCCTTGGTCTTCCGACGTCTTATCTGCTGATGCAGTGCGCTGCTGCTCATTCAGATGAGTCTTCACACATCCCATCTTTGTTCTGTGGATCTTCATGCCACGGGTGGTAGCGAAACGCTTTCCACAGACACATGGATATTCCATTTGGTCCATGTTCATAGTCCGTTTGGGATTTGCAGTCATGATTGGTTGAGCACCGATGGATTCATCATTCTCTCCCCCTTTCGGTGAATCCTGGGAGCATCTTTTCCTTTATTTTAGTAGCCACATGTTTAAGGCAAAGTGGGGAGCCAGCCCACAGAGCCCTTGGTTCTGGTCTTTCCCAGTGTCCTCCGGTCTTTCCCGGACGTCCTCCGGCCTATTCCCGGAAGTCAATGGTTTACCCATGCATCAGTAGAAAGAAACTCGTGGAGAGCGTGGCAGCAGAGAGTCCTCAGAAGAGAAGCCCCCTTCAAGCAAGTGTTTCGGCCCTTATCTCCTGACACTCTAGGGGGGTTGGGCCACACCCGGTTCATGACTCCGGATGTCCCTCTGCTGCCCCTTTTTTTCCCATCTTGGGACGAGCCATGGCTGGGATTCGAACCCATGACCCTCTGGACATGCTCATTTTCCACTTAATGACTCGCGCTTTAACCACTGAGCCACAGGGACACCTGATATTTGTAGGGAAATTAAGCCTTATGAAGTTCACTTTTGTTCCTCCTTGACCAGATCCAGCTTGAACACCCTCTGCCGCTTCTGCCATTGCTTTCAGGGCTCTGGTTTTTTCCTTCCCTGCAACTGAGAGCTGTTTCATGAGGCTGTATGCAGACGTTCCTACAAACCCCCTAGCTCCAATTTCTGCAGTGAGGACTTTGACCTGATAGCCTTCTCTCCTCAGGCTGTTTGCCAGATCAGCATACTTTTCAGTCTTGTAGATTTGAGCTGCCTCCATTCTGTTCTCATATGGCACCGTGAGCTCGATCATGATCAGCTGCTTGGTTGACTTAGAGTGGACTACTATGTCTGGTCTCATGCCACTCTTGCTGATGATCTCTGGGTGACTCTTCCATTCTGGGAGGTCTGCAGTGCACTCCCAGTCATCTGCCCCGTCCAGCAGACTCTGCCTGCATGTTTCGAGTGGCACTGTTGTTCTTGGCCATGATTTGCTGCCTCCTGCCGTGAAGAATGTTGCGGGTGCTTTTGGAGTCCTGATTTTCCCTTTTGTGGTGTTGGTACTAGCCCAGACTACTTGTACAATTCTCTTTGAGCACTTGGTTGTGCCTCCATGTGTACCTTCCTTGAGCCAGGGCTACTTTACATGAGCTTAGGACATGCTCCACTGTTTGTTTTTCATGGCAGAGGGGGCATGCAGGATCGTCTGTTTTCCCCCACTTCACCAGGTTTGCATTTGAGGGCAGAAGGTCATATGCAGATCTGAGAATGAAGCTGATCCTGAGAGGGGCCATGTGCCAAATGTCATTCCAAGTGAGACTTCTTTGGAGTGCATTCTCCCACGTTGTCCATTGCCCTTGCTGGCTCTGCTGGACTGCTTTTTGGAGTCTTTTTTGGTCTTCTTCTTTTCTCATCTCCTGAATCATCATGTCTCTTTTGGCTTTTCCTTTGGCCTTTGACCACCATTCAGTTTTGGTCACCCCCAGTCCTTGTCTGTTGGTCTGTGTGTGTCCTGTTATTTCTCTGATCTTGAGACTTTCTTTTGCAGAATCCATCGCCTCTTGAACTTTCCATTTTCTGCCTGTCTTCAGCTGGGGCTTGATTGCTTCTACCACCTTGTCTCCTGAGTCCTCCAGCATGCTTTGAAGATCTACACCTTCACAGTGTTAGACTTGATGAATATTTAACAACGAAATACGGTTTATGGATTGACCTAAGGTCAACAGAAGATAATCAGTTGCATGGGAGTGGGAGAACAGTTAAAGACGTAATAAACATTCAAATTGATAAAGAAAAAGAGAGTGATAAACCACTTAATGTACATTTGTTTTTAATATATGATGCGCAGCTGAATATTCAAGATAACAGATTGAAAGATATCCAATACTAAATTATTTTTATTTTAAAAAGCATGTCTGTTACGACTTATCCAAAAGTGCCCAAAGAAGAGAACTCTGCTGCTGTAGACATAAAAACTTTCAGATTAACAAACATAACACAAATGCAAACCCAACTAGAGCAGGACCTTTCAAAATACAGCAAAACCAAACGAAGGTATTCTGCTGTCTTTAATGCTGTTACATATGTTAATACTGGAGCATCGACCGCTAGTGCTCTATCAGCATTCTCCCACGTTGTCCATTGCCCTTGCTGGCTCTGCTGGACTGCTTTTTGGAGTCTTTTTTGGTCTTCTTCTTTTCTCATCTCCTGAATCATCATGTCTCTTTTGGCTTTTCCTTTGGCCTTTGACCACATTCAGTTTTGGTCACCCCCAGTCCTTGTCTGTTGGTCTGTGTGTGTCCTGTTATTTCTCTGATCTTGAGACTTTCTTTTGCAGAATCCATCGCCTCTTGAACTTTCCATTTTCTGCCTGTCTTCAGCTGGGGCTTGATTGCTTCTACCACCTTGTCTCCTGAGTCCTCCAGCATGCTTTGAAGATCTACACCTTCACAGTGTTAGACTTGATGAATATTTAACAACGAAATACGGTTTATGGATTGACCTAAGGTCAACAGAAGATAATCAGTTGCATGGGAGTGGGAGAACAGTTAAAGACGTAATAAACATTCAAATTGATAAAGAAAAAGAGAGTGATAAACCACTTAATGTACATTTGTTTTTAATATATGATGCGCAGCTGAATATTCAAGATAACAGATTGAAAGATATCCAATACTAAATTATTTTTATTTTAAAAAAGCATGTCTGTTACGACTTATCCAAAAGTGCCCAAAGAAGAGAACTCTGCTGCTGTAGACATAAAAACTTTCAGATTAACAAACATAACACAAATGCAAACCCAACTAGAGCAGGACCTTTCAAAATACAGCAAAACCAAACGAAGGTATTCTGCTGTCTTTAATGCTGTTACATATGTTAATACTGGAGCATCGACCGCTAGTGCTCTATCAGCATTCTCCCACGTTGTCCATTGCCCTTGCTGGCTCTGCTGGACTGCTTTTTGGAGTCTTTTTTGGTCTTCTTCTTTTCTCATCTCCTGAATCATCATGTCTCTTTTGGCTTTTCCTTTGGCCTTTGACCACCATTCAGTTTTGGTCACCCCCAGTCCTTGTCTGTTGGTCTGTGTGTGTCCTGTTATTTCTCTGATCTTGAGACTTTCTTTTGCAGAATCCATCGCCTCTTGAACTTTCCATTTTCTGCCTGTCTTCAGCTGGGGCTTGATTGCTTCTACCACCTTGTCTCCTGAGTCCTCCAGCATGCTTTGAAGATCTACACCTTCACAGTGTTAGACTTGATGAATATTTAACAACGAAATACGGTTTATGGATTGACCTAAGGTCAACAGAAGATAATCAGTTGCATGGGAGTGGGAGAACAGTTAAAGACGTAATAAACATTCAAATTGATAAAGAAAAAGAGAGTGATAAACCACTTAATGTACATTTGTTTTTAATATATGATGCGCAGCTGAATATTCAAGATAACAGATTGAAAGATATCCAATACTAAATTATTTTTATTTTAAAAAAGCATGTCTGTTACGACTTATCCAAAAGTGCCCAAAGAAGAGAACTCTGCTGCTGTAGACATAAAAACTTTCAGATTAACAAACATAACACAAATGCAAACCCAACTAGAGCAGGACCTTTCAAAATACAGCAAAACCAAACGAAGGTATTCTGCTGTCTTTAATGCTGTTACATATGTTAATACTGGAGCATCGACCGCTAGTGCTCTATCAGCAGGAACAAGTGTAGGTCTCTTAGCAACAGGCGTAGGTGCGCCGGCAGCTTTACCTTTAGGTGGTTTGTCTTTAACTCTTGGCCTGTGTTCATTGGCTGTAAGTGCTGTCAGCAAAAAAATAAAAGCTAAACTCCAAAAGCATACAGCTATGGTTCAACTAATAACAGCTAAACTTAGTTCCTTCAAACTGACAATAAATAAAGCACTTGCTGACTCAAACATCACGGATGAAGAATTTAGTCGCTACAGGCTGATTTGAGGACTACAAAAGACAAAAGTTTGATCTTCAAAGAAAGGCAAGGGCAACTTTTTCTCAACAACCAGACACCGACCAGATAAAAAAGGAATGTTTAAAAAAAGTAAACGAAACATTAAACTCTGTTCTAAACAGCTCACATTAACAACACCAAAGGGCGTTTATACTTTAGTTTATGAATCCAAGCACAAAAAGACCGTTGATATTGATTCTGATTAAGTATTTTTTTTTTATTTAAATAAATATTTTGAGTTAGAAAAGAAGCTCAACATGGATAAGATATATGAAGACCCGGACGAATTGTTTGAAGCAATGCTCGAGGAAGAGCGTTTGTCAAAAGCTTTAAATGAGGTCGTTTTAGAAGTTATTGATCCAACAAACGTGCAGGCAAGCGTTGTACATGCTATTTCTCAAGTTCCAAGTAAACTAACAATAAACCCTCCAGTTAAAGTAAGGGTAGTTGTTTTAATCGACTATATAACAATAAATGAAGAAAATCTAGAAGTCTGGGTCTCAACTAAACAGCAGACTATTCTTTCTCATAATGACTTAACACCCGGTTGGGCAGATCAACTTCTTACACAGTTTAATGAAGCCTCTGAAGCAGCTAAAATGAGAGGCTCTGGTTGGTCAGAGGGTGAAGTCCTAGACATCAGATTAAGACAGGCTAAGTATGAGCCGATTGTAGGCAAGTCTTACATTCCACTGCCTCCAACATTAGTTGCAAAGAAAGCAGTTTTGAACATAAAAATTCAGACGACAAATGTTATTATGTGGTGCGTTCTTGCTAGGCTGCATCACGTTGCCAAAAATGCAGAGAGAGTATCTAACTATTTACAGTGGGCCAATGATCTTAACTTTAACGGCCTTGAATTTCCTATGGCTGTAGACAAAATTGATCAGTTTGAAAAACAAAATCCACCAAAACTGTTAATGTCTACACATGGTCTGAAGAAACCAACCTTCTGCCAATTAGAGTGTCAAAGAACAGTCCAACAATAGGCGAACCAACCAGGAGTCATGTAGACTTACTCCTGATGCAAAGCCTTAATGGGTTGCACTACACTCTAATACGCACAATGAGTAGATTACTAGTGCATACTACAAAACAACATAGCAAACAAGAATTTGTAGAAAATGTTTAACAAGAATTCCGTCCGTTCAAGCTGCGAGCGAACATGTAAAACATTGTATTAGCCCAGTTGACTGTGATTCAGAACTAATTACGCCCGGAGAAGGCAGTAAAGTTGTTTAAGAACTGGAAAACGGTTGCAAACTAGTCCATATGTTGTTTACACAGACTTCGAAATCACTATTGTTCCTTATGAAGGACAACCCACAGAAACTTCTAAAACAGTCTTAATGAGTAATCATCAGATTTGCTCATTTGCCTTCATCATTGTTAGGTCGGATGGCGCCCATTCAAAGCCAGAATTATACAGAGGACCAAATGCTGCAAATACTTCTTAAAACGCATGCAGCAATGTGCGTAATGCCTTGTTCTAATAATCTAAACTTATCTGAAATCTTAATGCGCCTGAAGACCAACAACAGTATGACTCAGCCACTCACTGTTGGATTTGTGGGGCGGCCTTGGTTGCCACCGCAGAGAATCCAACAGTAAGAGACCATGATCACATTAGTGGAAAGTTTAGAGGAGCAGCACATAACAAATGCAATCTTCAACTAAAGTTTGAACCAAAGACATGGAAGCTGCCTATATTCTTTCACAACTTGCGAGGTTACGACTCTCACCTTATAATGCAAGCAGTAACCAGCGACTTCAGGGTGTCATGCATTGCACAGTCATCAGAAAAGTAATGTGTTTCACTTTAAATAACATGTCTTTCTACGACTCTATGCAACCCCATGATGGGTTCATTAGAGTCACTGGCTATGTCCTTAAAGTCCTGCCCAATAACAGAAGAATATTTTGACCCAACTCTTGTTAGAAAGGGCGTTTACCCTTATGAGTACATGAACAGTTGGCAAAGGTTTGACGAAGATACACTTCCGCCTAAAGGCGCGTTCTTTTCTAGTCTCAGAGGAAAGGACATCAGTGATTCTGATTACCAGCATGCTCAAGATGCGTGGCAGAAGTTAGAGTGTAAAACGATGGGAGACTATCATGATTCCTATTTAATGGCGGATACCTGTTTGTTGGCGGACGTCTTTGAAAATTATAGGAAGACCTGCATGAAACATTACAGCCTGGATCCCGCGCATTAACATTTCTGCGCCGGGATGAGCTGGGACGCTTTCTTAAAATTTACTGGAGTACAAATTGATTTATTGTCTAACCTGCCAATGCTTCAGATGATTGAAAACGGATTGCGTGGGGGAATCAGTATGGCGTCGCACCATTACTGTAAAGCAAACAACAAATACTTGGACGACTATGATCCAAGTAAAAGGTCTAACTATCTCATGTATTTAGATGCAAAAATCTGTATGGTTGGGCTATGAGTCAATCACTTCCATTACGTAACTTTAAAATGTACACAGGACTCAAAGACATTCAAAAGTTTTAAAATGGCTACCTACTCTAGAAGGATCGTAAAAGAGGTCTCATTCTAGAAGTTGATTTAGAATATCCTCATGAACTTCATGATTACCATAATGACTATCCATTAGCGGCAGAAACCCTAAAAGTGTCAAATGACAGAACCACCTAAACTTGTGCCTAATCTTCGAGGCAAAAAAAAATTATGTCTGCCATTACAGGCTTCTACAATTTTATTTAAGACATGGTTTGAAGTTGACAGCTGTTCATCGTATAATTGCTTTTGATCAAGAACAGTTCATGAAACCATACATCATGAAGAACACTGATTCAGAACTAAATCCGCAGATGCTTCAGAAAAAGACTTTTTCAAGTTGATAAACAACAGCTGTTTTGGAAAGACTATGGAAAATCCGCACAAGCGTAAGATGTTAGATTGGTCACCAGAGAAAACGATGCAATTAAGCTAACTTCTAAACCTAATTATCAGGACTTCAGAAGATTTCATGTCAGCTTTTTGGCATAATGATGAAAAAAAAAGAAAGTCAAATTGGACAAACTGTTTTTATTGGGTTTTATGTTTTAGAATTATCAAAGCTTTTGATGTTAGAATTTCTTTATGACTACTTTAAGCCCTTGTATCCTGAGTCCAGAGTTCTGTAAACAGATACAGATTCCTTTGTTATAGATATCCCTACTGAAGATATCTATAAAGACATGGGGAAATTTGAAGTAGCTAAAGGGCATGCGGGATGGTACGACACATCTGATTATCCTAAAGATTCGCTTTGGCATTCAACTGTTAACAAGAAGGTTTAGGTAAGATGAAGGATGAATTATCTGGAGGTGTGATCAAGGAGTTTGTTGGTTTGAGGTCGAAAATGTACAGTCTTTCAAGCCAAAAAAAAGTTGTTAAAAAAGCAAAGGGAATATTCGTAGTGTTGTGCAATCAAGCATATCCATGACAATTACAAAGAAGCATTGTTTGGCAATAAGACTTTTCATCCCATGGACAAAATTAAAGCTGCGATCTAATCTGCCATGAGATTAAAAACCACAACTGTTGTAACAAAGAAGTCATTAGATAGAAAAAACACTAAACGAGTATTGTTAATCCAGAGTATTCATATGCAATTGGGCACTGGAGGACATTTGGTCAAGCGCAATTTTGATACTCAGTAATTTCTTTATCCAGTATAGCTGGATTATTTGTGGTTGTTGTTTCAAGATTTTTATTTTTTCATAAATATTAGGATCAAGGGTAGTTTATTCTTTATATTGTTTAATAATAAATCTATACGCAAATAATTTTTTTTGAGCTTCCATTTTAACTCAAATATATTTAACGTAATCAGTTAAAGCGGAAACTGTGTCTGGAGGGATTATCTGCAGTTCTTCCTTCACAAAGATCTTCGGGGGGGTGGTCGTTTTGTTGTGTCAGTTTCTCGTAAATAATACACGGGCGGATTCATTTTCACAATTTTTTTTATCTCATATGGATCAACACTCCAAACTGGATCTGTTGCCCTGATGCGAGTGTCCCCTTCCGTTCTCCGGCGAATAAAGGTATCTCATTTCAAAACCAAATGGTAATAGTTTGCTTGATGAAGACTCTCCTTCAACAACATTTTTTTTTTTTTTTGATTGCTTGTACTGGTTTTAGACCTTTAAATTCTTCATTATTCATTGCGCGCAAAACTGAGGGCAGCCTTTCTAACCCATTCTGTGTTGCGAGAATTGTCAATCAGCTCTCTGTGAATGGAGGAGAAAAAACTTTCAGATAAGTTTGTTAAATTTTTTAACCAACCCTGTGATCTTGAACCCCGGAAGCCTCTTTTATTGGAATCTATGTTTTAAAATAATTGGTTATTGCCTTTAAA
>JAMYXO010002603.1:17500-23067 GCA_033310375.1 Conus canariensis | reverse complement strand
AAAAAAAAAAGGCGGAAAAGAAAACAAACAATTCCACTACTAGGTTTTTTCTCTTTTTTTTTCTTCTTTTCTTTCAAAAGCAATCTCTTACACACCATGCATAGTCTGTATGTTCTCTTCCAAATGGACATATTTTTGCTGATTTTAGTGTTTTGGCCATTGATACAAAGCGTCTGGGTTTGTTAATGTACTAATGTGTAGTGTACTGGCACACTCACTCTGATAATGTGTTGCTTTATACGGAAACGGAAACCAACATAGATGAAACAAAGGACTTAATTATTTTTAGTTTTTCATTTTGTTTTTACATATACACCCGCCACACACACACACAACACACTCTCGCTCTACCCCTCCCCCTCTCTTCAATATGCTAACAATGGTATTTTACCATTGTCACAGTTGTCACAGTTCGAAATCATCCCCCGATATGTCTGGGATTTTTCTGTTTGGTCACAATCCTCCATAGCTGTGTCTGTGGTTCTTCAATGGTTAAAATCATCATCTGTTATATCTCTGCTTTGTCATTGATCATGGTCGTCTCCCGTATTCTCTGTTGTTTCTCCCTCATTAAAGCCATGTCTAATTATATCTACAGTTTGTCATTGGTCACGATCATCCCCCTGTATTGTCTGTGTCACTAGTCAAACCCATCCCCTGTCACAGTTGTAGTTTGTCGCTGGTGACAATCGTCACTAGTCTGACTGGTTTCTCACCGTCAAATCATCTTCTGTTATCTCTGTGGTTTGTCACTGGATACAATCATCGCCTGTCACATCTGTGGTTTGTCACTGGATACAGTCATCGCCTGTCACATCTGTGGTTTGTCACTGGATACAATAATTGCCTGTCATATGTGTGGTTTGTCACTGGATACAATCATCTTCTGTCATATCTGCAGTTTGTCACTGATCACAGTAAATCCACTTTTAAATCTGTGGATGTTAAGGGACACATTCATCTCCTGTTATATCTGTGGTTTGTCATTTGTGACAATTATTCCGAGTTATGTTTGTGGATGTCACTGGATGAAGTTAACACTTGCACGAGCATGGGTCGCAGGTAACTGTTTCTGTGTCTTCCCATGCCTGATATTTAACTCTTCTCCACACTTTTCTTCCTAAAGTTTGTTTGTTGTTTGTTGGATCTCTCTCTCTCTCTCTCTCTCTCTCTCTCTCTCTCTCTCTCTCTCTCTCTCTCTCTCTCTCTCTGTGGAAGATGATATGAAGTATTCCTGGTTCCATTCGTTTAGAAGTATCTTACAACCTGAAATTTTTCTGACTGTAGTTACCAATAAATGGCACAGGGATTATGCTTGCTAGATTTAGAAGTAGGACACTTGGACTAAATGCAAACAATAGATGGCTTAATCCCGTAGGCACAGTAGACGATTTGAGTGTTAATGTGTACAGATTGTATGAGGGAAAACGAAGATCACTCTATATTCTATTGTGCAGCTTATAACGATATCAGACAGAAGTCTCAACTTTTCAATATTATTGCAACAGAAAATCATAACCTATATAGTTCGTTGTCCTCTGACAATAATAGGATGATAACTCCAATGGCTAAGTATGTTGCAGAGGCATCTAATGTTAGGAAAAAGAAATGATCAGTAAGAATGCTAATGTTTGAGTTGTTTGTTTTCATGTATTCCACAAGCTTGATGATCTTATCAAGAGATTGATTTGTTTTCTTCACTAGTATAGCTAATGATGAAGCGGGCGGTGATGGTAGATGTGACAGTGCAGGGAAGATTTATAACAGTGAATGGCTGAGACACTTGTGTTTATGATCATGTTGGTACTAAAAAAAAAAAAAAGAGAAAAAAAAAAAGAAAACCTGCATATTATTGGAACGTTGTTTTCCTCCAGCTACACAAGTTGATTGAAGAAATTGAGTATGCACATGACCGATTGTGACTCCCCCTTCCCTCTTTCCTCCCTCCTTCACAACCCCCTGCCTCTGAGTCTCTCTCTCTCTCTCTCTCTCTCTCTCTCTCTCTCTCTCTCTCTCTCTCTCTCTCTCTCTCTCTGCCTTTAATCTATGTTTATTCTGTTATCCCTCCCTCTATCCTTGATCCCTCTCTCTGCCTCTTTCCCTCCTTCCCTCCCCCCAAACCCGTCTCTCTCTGTCTCCCCCTCCCTCTCTGTCTCTCTGTCTCTCTCTGTCTCTCTCTCTCTCTCTCTCTCTCTCTCTTGAAGAGAGAGAGAGAGATAGAGAGAGAGAGAAAGAGCGCACGAGAGAAAGAGACAGAGACAGAGACGGAGCGAGAGAGAGCGAGTGAGAGAGACAGAGAGAGAGAGAGAGGAGAGAGAGAGAGAGAGAGAGAGAGAGAGAATGAGAAAGAGAGAGACAATGGCAATAATGACAATGCTTTATTGACAATAGTCAAACAACCCTTAGCATGTGCAATTTCCACTTAGTGTTGCCAAACTCTGCCAACAATAGAAATGCGAGTAAAAAAAAAACAAGCGTACACACAAACAGTTGAACAGTACTAATATACTAGAAAATAAAGAACAGAGAGATAGAGAAAGAGAGAGAGAGAGATACGGATACGGATACGGATACGGAAGTTTAATCATGTTTAGGCCATTGCCCCTCATGAAGGGGTGTATATACAAACAATTGTCCAATCTGGCATTTAAAATCAATGACATCATTCGTAATACACTTTGCAATAATTTCAAGAGATGAGAATAGAACGCAATTTTAAAGCCTTGTAAAGATAGATTGACAAATTTCTGATCGTTTTTTCATGTACACATGCCATTTAAGTAACGCAAATTTGAACTGATTTGGAACCTTATAATATTTCAACAGTATGTATTGTGCTCTTAAGTCGCTTAAAATAGGACAACATAGAACAAAATGTACCTCATCTTCTTTCTCTCTTTGACAAAGTGGACATAGTAAGTTACCTTCACTGTGTTGTCTATGACGATTACGATGTACTTCGATTTCAGAAATACCAAGCCTAAATCTTATCAATACATGCCTCAAATATCTGTCCAAATTGAGTAATAAATATGTTTTAGCATCCGGAATAGTGCAGAAGGTTCTGTAAACGTTAAACCTGTCACTGTTATTGATATGGTAATTCCAATCCTGCCATCTGCACAAAATTAACCTTTCCCTAAACGTTTCCAGAAACTCGCTTATCCCTTCTACCCCTTGATTGAGCCATACATATCCGAATCCAAACATATACAATTTACAGCGAACATTTGAAGCCCAGTTTTTCTTGTCACGCAAATCTAAATCGAAAAGCATTCTATATGCCTTACACGGTAGTCTACATTCGTCCATCCTCGTCAGCTTTAGCCAGTATCTAACACACTTTACAGCTGAATTTATGTAAATAGGATATCGATTTGTTTCTCCATACGCCATGTCATTTGGTGTTCTCATTTCTACTCCCAAGAATCTCTTAATAGCAAATAAATGTACCTTTTCGCAATGGAGTGCTGCATTGTCAAGGCCCCATAACTCTGCACCATACTGAACAACAGATTGAACTTGTGAGTCAAATAACTTAAAAAAGGAAGAAGGAGAAGAACACTTTAGCTTAAATAACTTTTGTAAAATACACAATAACGCGTTTTTTGCTCTGCTACTGAGATCACGACATGCAACAACAAAACTTAACTTTGTTGAAAAATAAATTCCTAGGTATTTGTAGACATTCACAACAGGCATAACAATCCCGTTGTAGGTCCACCTTTCTCTAGCAGCTAAATACCCCCCTTTTCTGAATACCACTATATTGCTTTTATTCATATTGACCTTCAGCTGCAAAGCAGCAGCTGCACGTTGAAGACTGTTAATCTGCGTTTGTAATCCAGTGGCAGTCTCTGAGAGTAAGGCCACATCATCTGCCAGTAGTAATATGAATAATTCAAAGTAGTCAGACGTAAACATTGCACCATGCCTCCCTCTCCTCATCACCTCTAATGCTAGTTCATTAATGAATAAAGAAACAGGACAGGACTGCAGGCGTCTCCTTGTTTCACTCCACGGGTGTAGTTGATATAATCAGTCACGTTACTTCCGCATTTAATTTTGGCTTTGACATTGTCATACATACTACGAATACACCTAAATATCTTGCCTTTGATGCCATTTTTCAATATTATGGGCCATAATAAGTTCCTTTCAACAGAGTCGAAAGCCTTTTCAAAATCAATGAAAGCTACATATAATTTACGATTGAAACAAAACTGTTTTTGAACGAGTGCCAATAACGTAAACATGTGATCAATTGTGGAGTAACCTTTCTTAAATCCTGCTTGATGTTCACCAGTCAGATTATATTCTTTTATCCATTCCTGCAGTCTGCTATTAATAATTGTGCTGTAAATTTTACTGCTCGTATCACACAGTGAAATGCCTCTATAATTGTTTGGATCGTTAACGTTACCCTTCTTAAACAGGGGCTGCACAATAGAGTTGGTCCAATTGTCTGGGAACACGCCTTTATCAAACAACGTGTTAAAAAGCTTTACAAAAAAAGTCAACAACTCGGTCCCCACCATACTTCAACAACTCACCAATAATTTCATCCGGTCCGGCAGCTTTTCCATTTTTTAACCTATTTACAGCTAGTAGAACTTCTTCATTTGTTATTGGACGGTTTATAAAACTAATTTCCTCCTCATCAATATCATTGCAATTTCCATATGAATTAATATCATCTGTTGTTACTTCTAGTTCAAGCAAATCTTTAAAATGTTTGAACCAGTCATCGACTGTTAGACTATTTTGAACACGTTTTCTTTTAAAGGATATTTTACGCACAGTTTCCCAAAATTCTCTCTGATTGTTCACTGATGAAATAAGTCTGTCTAACAACATATCGTTATACTGTTTTTCTTTTCTCTTTATCAGATGCTTGTATTCTCTTCTTGCTATGCAGTAGGCATCACTGTCTTCTTTTCTTCTCGTTTTTCTAAGAATAGAGAGCAGCGCTTTTGCCTTAACTTTGCTTAACCTACATTCTTTATCATACCAATCACTGTTTTTGTCATACTTTGTTAGATTAATTCTCTTTTTCATACAACTTGCTTGCCTTTTGACCCAGTCATTAAACAGATACAAAGCACCATTGAAATCATGATCAATTAAGTTTGTGGCACGATCAAGTACCAACAGTGTTTCATCTGATGTCATTTTCTGAGTATAGACTGACCCTAAATCGTTGTTCCACACAAACTTTTCAATGACCTGGTCTATTTCTGTGGGATTTACTTGCGATCTGGTTTTCCTTTCAGAAAATCTAAAATTTAATTCGATAGGCAAATGATCTGAATCTATTCTCTCTGAGATCACCATTTCACATAAAGACGCAAAACCGAAAAACAATTCCTTAGACAGAAGAAAGTAATCATTAACGCTACAACCTGCTTCTGATATGAACGTATAGTTGCCGTCAGCATCCCCATTACATGTGCCATTTAGAATCCATATTCCAAAGGTTGTGCACATATTTAACAAATATCTTCCATAATTATTTATACCATTGTCTGCAGACTTCCTCATGCCTTTAGCAGAAAAAGAACAATCAT
>JAMYXO010002603.1:0-12500 GCA_033310375.1 Conus canariensis | reverse complement strand
TATCTATTGGTCTCTCCATCGACAAGGTCATCGGGTGTTCGCATTTCGACTCCTAAAAATTTCTTTAAGGCAAAAAGATGTACTTTTTCGCATTGGCAGGCTGCAACGTCGTCCCCAAAGTTCTGCACCGTACTGAGCAATGGGCTGAACCTGGGAATCAAATAACTTCAACAACAAATCTAAACTAGAATTCTTCAAAACATGAAGTTTTCTCATAATACAAAGCAGAGCTTTCTTTGCTTTACTTACCAGGTCATTGCATGCTAATGTGAAGCTGAGTTTTGTTGAAAACAATATACCCAAGTATTTATAAGCATTTACCACAGGCATCACAGCATGGTTATACGTCCAATGTTCTCTTGCTGCTAAATAACCACCTTTTCTGAACACAATTATATTGCTCTTACTTAAATTCACTTTCAAATCAAGAGAAAAAGCTGCGCGTTGCAGACTATTTAACTGGGTTTGCAAACCAATCATTGTCTCTGATAACAGTACAACATTATCTGCGAGTAGTAAGATAAAGAGCTCAAAATAGTCGATTGTAAACATTGCACCATGTTTACCATTTTGAATTATTTCTATGGCAAGTTCATTAATAAACAAAGAAAATAAAACCGGACTGCACACATTACCTTGCTTAACACCGTAAGTGCACATGATAAAATCAGTTAATTTATAACCACACCGTACCTTAACTTTAACATTATTATACATACTTTTAATGCAATGGTATAGATTACCTCTTATACCATTTTTTACTAGAACTGACCAAAGAATTTTCCTGTTTATAGTATCAAAAGCTTTTTCAAAATCAATAAATGCAACGTACAATTTTCTGTCGAAAGAGAACTGTTTTTGAACAAGAGCTAACAAAGTTGTCACACACCCATGTTTGTGAACATACACACTTGCATTCACAAACACAGTATGCTTACTTCATACACAACACGCAATCACTCCATTCACCCAAAGGAGCACTACCACAATTGAACTGAGTTTTCTATAAAATGCTCCCTTTACTCACAAAGAAAAGGGTTTTAATTATTCTTTGCATTTCACTGCATTTTCCAACAATTATTTCTTCTCTTCACAAGATAATTCCCCACATAGAAACAATAATGCAATATTCAAAGTTTTACCAAAAATCCAACACACTCACACACATGTTACACTATCAGTTCTTATATTAAATAGTATCAATAAAGACAAGTCATCTTGACTTGTCGAGGAGCTTTCTTCCACTTGGCTGTACCACCTCTGGACCACCACAGACTGGACTCTCACTAGGCTCGTACAGCTCAAGCCTGGACCACCACTGGACCACCACTAGACCACCACTGGACCACCACTGGACCACCACTGGACGCTGAGGGATTCTGTAACGAAACCCTTCTAGGGAATAAGCGACAAGCCTACCCTAGTAGACTTCCAGTCTACATCTACACTCTATAACTCGAGTGAACTTGCCACGCCAGGCATATTACACCCACCAAGGGTTAAGCACACCCAAACCAGGGTTGCATCGGACAAACCAGTCCAATAATATAGCACACCCAACCCAGGGTTGCATCGGACAATCCTAGTCCTATGTTAACCCCAAAGAGGGTTACAATCAGACATCCTCCTATGTCTGTGTCCAGAGCTCCTCTGAAGTAACAATAATCTTCCACCCTTCCTCACATTGGGTGAACACACTTCACAATCCACTCAGCGTCCTACTCTTCCGCATCACTGGCGGTTGCACTCCATGAATACAAAAAAGCATCAAACCCGTAGGTTCCATTCCACAATTGCAAAAATTACAAAATCTCTTAATTGATATGAAACTTTTCCATTCACATCACTTTTTCCTCATTCACATGACACCCCCCAACCTCCGATAAAAAAATTTGATTCATCAAATTTTTTCAAAGAAAAGTATAGGAGTTCACAAAAAAAAATACACCATTGACAGTATTCTGAAAAAATACTTTCTCAACATGACATGAGTACATGCGAACAGAAAAATGTATATTTATAAAAACATTGTTTCCAAAAAAAAATTATCCAAAGCCAACATCAATGCATCAACTATCACTACCGCAAGTAATCAATATTGCACACAACAACATTCCATTACTCAAATACAAACATATAAATTCAACTTTCAACAGCAAACTTGAAAACACACACTGCTTATTACTGTCGAGACAAAATGTCAGCAATCACATTGCTGGACCCTGAAATTGGATCAACCCTGAAACTGAATTGCTGGATCGCCAAAGACCACCGTAATAGACGGTTATTCTTTGTTCTTGATGTCTTCAAAAACGTCAGAGGTCTGTGATCCGTCTGCAGAACAAAAAACCTGCCTTGCAAGAAACGCTCAAATTTTGCAAGTGCCCACACAATCGCTAAGCATTCCCGTTCAATAGTAGAATACTTCGACTGTGCATCAGTGAACTTCTTACTTGCAAACTGTACTGGATGCAATAAATCTTGATGTTCTTGCAAAAGAACAGCACCCATTCCTGTTGAACTTGCATCAGTCCGGAGGACAAAATCTTTCTCCAAGTTGGGCAGAAGTAAAACAGGAGAAGAATTCAAAACCTTTTGAACTGCTTCCAAAGCATTCTGACAATCTACAGTCCAATCAATAGATGAATGCTTGGAACCCTTTGTCAACTCAGTTAATGGAGCTGTAAGAGTTGCAAAGTGAGGGACATAACGCCTGTAATAAGATAAGAGTCCAAGAAGTGAACGAACCTGTTTCTTTGAACATGGGGTTTTGATTGCCAAAATCTTTTCCATTTTCTTCTTTTCTGGCTGCATCGAACCCACAGCAATTGTATGCCCCAAAAACTCCAGTTTTTGAAAACCCGCCATGATTTTCGATGGCCTTGCTGTCAAACCAAAAGAACGGAGTCTTTCAAAAACACTTTTCAAACATCTCAGCAGATTACTCCATGTTTGTGAAGCCAGCAAAATATCATCAAAAAAACTTACAGCAGACATTTCATGTAACCTGAGTTGTCTCATCATTCTCGCGAAAGTTGCCGGTGCATTCTGCAAACCAAAAGGCATTCGCAAAAAATGAAAAAGTCCAAATGGTGTTTGAAAAGCTGTTTTTTCTTTATCATCAACACACATCGGTATCTGCCAATAACCTTTCGTGAGATCAATTTTCACAAAATACTTGGCTTGACTCAGTTGACAAAACAAATCCTCCACATCAGGAATTGGTTCAGAATCAAAAACAGTCAATTTATTCAAAGCCCTGTAATCAATACAAAATCTGACTGAACCATCTGGTTTTGAAACCAGCACCACAGGAGCCACATATGGAGAACTTGACTTTTCAATGACCCCAAGATCCAACATGACCTGTACCTCTCTTTCAATAATTTGCTTTTTTGCAAAAGGTAAAGGATACGACTTCATTCGTACAGGAACATCTGTTGTCAACCGTATTCTATGAGGTTCAACACCAACTGCAGATCCTGGTTTGTCTGTAAGTACATCTGTATAATCCTGTAGTAAACACTTTAGTTGAGCCACCTGAGATGGTTTCAAGTCCTCGTTGATCTTGACATCCTCGTATGTTTCACCTTTTAAGGATAATGTAGGCAGTTGAATAACATCATCACCAGTGTCCTGAACTACACCAACAGCAGTTTCATGAATTACAGGCACCTTGTGAAACACAGGTTTGTCAAGACGTTGCAAATGTTCTGTCACACAATCCATTGGTAACAGACATGAAATGTCACATGCCAATGCTGAAATCTTATCATCAGGGACAGCAACCTTGTTGATCATAACATCAGACCTGTGAAAGTACTTTTTCAACATGTTAACATGGAAAATTTTCTTCACACCATTCATATCAATTCTGTAATTAACAGGAGAACATTTTTCAATGACGACGAATGGTCCTTTCCACATCACATGCATCTTGCTCTTGTCATCCGTTAAAAGCACCAACACATTGTCACCCACAGAAAACACACGCATCTTTGCCCCACGATCAGCATACTTTTTATGCGTAGTTGCACTGTTATAAGCATTTTCTTGGGCAATACGACATGCATCTGCTATACGATTTTGTAAAGTAAAAACATAATCAAAAACATTTTTTTCTTCTTGAGACACATTGTCCCCAGACCATGACTTTGACAGGATGCTAATAGGTCCTTTTGGTGAACGACCAAAAAGCAACTCAAAAGGAGAGAAACCTGTGCTCTCATTTGGCAATTCCCTGTAGGCAAAAAGTATGGCTGGAATGTATCGATCCCAGTCTGATGGTCTTTCCTTAGAAACTTTCTTCAACATCATCTTGAAAGTACCATTAAATCTTTCCACAAGGCCATTCGACTGTGGATGGTATGGAGATGTAGTACATGCAGAAATTGAAAGTAAACGAAATATTTCTTTCATGAGATCTGACACAAACTGAGTACCCAAGTCAGATAATATTTCATCAGGAAGTCCCATTCTGGAAAAAATAGAAAATAATGCTTCTGCCACAGAAATGGTATCAATCTTTTTCAAAGGTACAGCTTCAGGATACCTGGTAGCAACATCCATGACAGTGAGCACATAACGAAAACCAGAATTGGAAACATGAAATGGACCAACCAAATCAATACAAACACGACTGAATGGTTCAGTAATGACTGGCATTCTTTGCAAAGGTGCAAATGGTATACGACCTTTGGGAATTGTTTTCTGACAGACATCACATGATTGACAATATTTTGAAACTTGCACACTAACACCAGGCCAAAAAAATGAAGACAACACACGTTGAAGAGTACGTTTGACTCCACAATGACCCGAAAACATGGAATCATGTGCAGTATGCAAAACAGTATCACGTAAAGACATAGGAACGACAATCTGCTCCACCACCTGTTCATCTTTAGGAAAAAGACGGTATAAAAGATTATTCTTTTTTATGTACATGGTATCAGTCACTTTGTCAGGTACCTCAGGAACAACTTTCTGAAACAAATGAGTCAATGTTGTATCTGTCTTTTGTAAATCACTCAAATGTTCAGGAGTCACATCCAATTTTGGGACATATGGAACAACCAGGGGTTTTTGACCTTGCCTTTCTTTTTCCTCTTGTGAACGAGTGCTTACCATAGAAGGCACAAAAGAACCACATTGTCCTCCACAAGACGTGGAAACACCCTTGAGATTTCCAAGAATGAGGTCTGTCACAGGATCATCAATGACACATGCTGTTATTTCACCTGTAAAATAGGGAGTACAAACATAAACACATGCCAAAGGAAATGATTCAATTTTGCCACCAAATGTACGACATTGCTGATGTGTCCCGGTGTATTGTTCTTTTCTGACTAAATCTTTGCGTACACCAGCAGTAGTACACCCAGTATCCCTCAACAGTGTAGCACCAAACCCATTGACAGCACACGATTCAATGTGTAGACCTGTAACATCAGTGTCAGACACTAAAACATGCTGAGTATCTTTAGTAGTTTGCTTGGGATCTGTTGCTAAGCACACATTACCCTGTGCTAGAAAAGGACAGTCTTTCTTCTTGTGAAATATACAGGAACAGTGCCAACAACCATTGTCCGCACCAGATACTGTATTTGGTACTGTACTATGATCAATACCACCACGGTTTGAAAATTGTCCACGGCCACGAATAGCTCTAAACTGACCAGTCCGTCGAGAATTGGTATATCCTCTTGGATTTGGATTACCCTGTGAAAAAGTTTGTCCAGAATTATTCTCTTGCCAGTTATTATAGGAATGTACATTATTCCTGTTTGTATTCTGTCTTTGAGAAAAACTCTGGCCTCCTCTATGACCATATCTCCTGTTTGGTTGAGAACGACCCGGACCAAACTGGCCTGTTGAAGCAACATTTGCCTCAAACACATCACGGTCAGATTTCCTTGAAAAATGCTTTTCCGGATGAGCAGTCCGATACTGATCTGCCAGCTTACAGATATCCTCTGCAGTTTTACAAGATCTCTCTTTTAGAAAAATAGCTAGGTCTTTGGATACGCTTTGTAAAATCTGCTCACGTAACAACAAGTCACGCAAATCAGCATATTCTTTCTGTGTTTGGGACAATTCAACCCAACGATCAAATAAATGACTTGTCCTAATAAGGAAAGCTGCAAATGATTCACCTTTTTCTGGACGAACTGAACGAAATTTTTCTCTAAAGCCTTCATCTGTATATTGAAACTTCTTCAAAAGTTCAGCTTTCAGTTCTTCCCATGTGAGAGAATCACGAACTGCCAAACTATGATACAGAGATAATGCGGTGCCCTTGAATAAGGAAGCAGCATACAATGTCCATTTGTCCTTGCTCCAACCACATGATGAAGCATGGTTTTCAAACCTAAAAAGAAAAGAGTCTATGTCATCACGATTCTCATCAAAAGGGGGTAATTTGGGAATGTAGGAAGTCTTACCTGCACCCTGAACAGGAACAGCATCAGTTTGAGAAACATTTACATTTGCAGATTGTTGAACAGCCTGTTGCTTTAACTGAAGTTCCACTCGTTTTTGTTCAAGTTCCAATCTTCTCATTTCAAGTAAATTAAGACTTTCTGTTCTTTTCATTTCAAGTTCATGCGCCCTGATTTTTTCCTCTCTCTCTATCTGTGCTTGTCTATCCTTCTCTTCTTTCTCTAACTGTACTTGTCTATCCTTCTCTTCTTTCTCTAACTGTGATTGTCTATCCTCTAACTGTGCTTGTCTAAGCCTTTCTTCTTTTTCTAACTGTGCTTCTGCTTGCCTAATCTTATCTTCTTTTTCTGCCTCTGCTTTACTAAGCCTTTCTCTCTCATCTGCCTCTTTCTTCTCCTCTCTTTCTTTCGCTCTGAGCGCACGCTCTTCACACTGATCAATGTAAGCCATTAACGCATCACCAGACAACTGCAATTTCTGTCCCTGGGACAAAAATCGGTTGAAACGAACCGTTTCCTCATCCTCCTTCACAAATAAGGATTGGAATTCCTCTATTTGTTGATCATCTACTGTATCAGTCATGTTGTATGAGAGTGTAGATCACGCTTAAAGAAATCCCACAGCGTGCAAATGGGGTAGAGAAATTAAGATGTGAAATAAAAACACTATTTAAAATAGAACAACAATTTAAACTTACTTGGCACTGATTACTAGAATACAGAGCTCAAAACATTCAAATTTGTAAAGAACCAAAAAAAAACAATGACGGGACAGAAAAGAATTTTTTTTTTTTCAGTAAAATTTGATTGAGTATGGAAATGCACCCTCACTGAAAAAATGTTTTATTTAAGTTAATTTAGTTGGCCAAAAAATGTGAGAAGTAAATTTAGAAATGGCTCTGAAAGACTGAATTGTGAGAAAGATTTCCGAAATACCAAGAAAAGCTAAGAATATTTTTTTTAAATTATTGTTTTAAACTAAAGCAGAGCACTGTTTTCAAAAAGGAATCCAAAAGAATGTGCCAGAAAAAACGCAAACAATTTTACAAGAAAGATTTTCAACTAAACCTTACAACATTTAAAATAAAGGGAGCATTTACACACACTAATCAGAAACCCTATTTAAAATAGAAAAAAAAACCGCCTAAACTTGAAACTAGAGAGGAGCTTATTGTAAAGAATATCAAGAGAATTTTAATTAGAATAGAGACAGAAACCAAGAGAGGCGAAAATTTGAAAAAAGTAGGAAAAGTAAGGCCGAGCAAAAGAACCCTTAGGTAGCCCACTAATTGAAACTACCACCCGTAGAACTGGAGACGGGAATACTAAGAACAAGTATACATTACATAAACAATTGACTCACACCATAAATATAGATAAGAAAAATAAAATTGAAAATGCCAATGAAAATGAATAAATATAACAATTATTCAGCAATGTAGAGAGGGGAACAAAATAGTATCTTTATAATTGTAATTTGGCAGAGTAATTTTACTTCTATTTTTCTTTCTTTTTTACAAAGGGGTTCAAAACAATATTTTAGCAGCAGTACTCGCTCAAAAAACTAAATCCTATTAAACTCTAACCTAAATTCAAAGACGGGGTCACCACTGTCACACACCCATGTTTGTGAACATACACACTTGCATTCACAAACACAGTATGCTTACTTCATACACAACACGCAATCACTCCATTCACCCAAAGGAGCACTACCACAATTGAACTGAGTTTTCTATAAAATGCTCCCTTTACTCACAAAGAAAAGGGTTTTAATTATTCTTTGCATTTCACTGCATTTTCCAACAATTATTTCTTCTCTTCACAAGATAATTCCCCACATAGAAACAATAATGCAATATTCAAAGTTTTACCAAAAATCCAACACACTCACACACATGTTACACTATCAGTTCTTATATTAAATAGTATCAATAAAGACAAGTCATCTTGACTTGTCGAGGAGCTTTCTTCCACTTGGCTGTACCACCTCTGGACCACCACAGACTGGACTCTCACTAGGCTCGTACAGCTCAAGCCTGGACCACCACTGGACCACCACTAGACCACCACTGGACCACCACTGGACCACCACTGGACGCTGAGGGATTCTGTAACGAAACCCTTCTAGGGAATAAGCGACAAGCCTACCCTAGTAGACTTCCAGTCTACATCTACACTCTATAACTCGAGTGAACTTGCCACGCCAGGCATATTACACCCACCAAGGGTTAAGCACACCCAAACCAGGGTTGCATCGGACAAACCAGTCCAATAATATAGCACACCCAACCCAGGGTTGCATCGGACAATCCTAGTCCTATGTTAACCCCAAAGAGGGTTACAATCAGACATCCTCCTATGTCTGTGTCCAGAGCTCCTCTGAAGTAACAATAATCTTCCACCCTTCCTCACATTGGGTGAACACACTTCACAATCCACTCAGCGTCCTACTCTTCCGCATCACTGGCGGTTGCACTCCATGAATACAAAAAAGCATCAAACCCGTAGGTTCCATTCCACAATTGCAAAAATTACAAAATCTCTTAATTGATATGAAACTTTTCCATTCACATCACTTTTTCCTCATTCACATGACAAAAGTAAACATGTGATCAATAGTCGAATAGTTCTTTTTGAATCCTGCTTGATATTCCCCAGTAATGTTATTTTCTTCAACCCACTCTTGTAAACGATGATTAATAACTGTACTATAAATTTTACTACTAATATTGCATAGCGAAATGCCCCTGTAATTGTTAGGATTGTTGACATCACCTTTTTTTGTACAGAGGAAATACAATACTTTCTGTCCATGTGTCAGGGAATATACCTTTCTGAAACAAAGCATTAAAGAATATGACAAAGAAATCTGCAACACAATCACCTGCATTTTTTAACAATTCTCCAATTATTCCATCCGGTCCAGCAGCTTTTTCATTTTAATCTTTCTAATTGCTAAAATAACTTCCTCTTTTGAAATTGGTCGATTAAAATAATAATCATTATCATCAACATTAAATTCGTCATCATCTACTTCACTTTCTTTTTCGAGTAAATTTTTGAAGTGTTGAAACCAGTCATCCAGAGTGATATTATTACTAATGTGTTTTCTTTTACATGAAATTTTATTTACATTTTCCCAAAATTGCTTTTGATTATTCACAGAAGATAACAATTCATTTAACAACGACTTATGAAAATCGTTCTCTTTGCGTTTTAACAGATGCTTATACTCTCTACGTGCGATACAAAAAGCATTTTCGTCTTCATGATCTCCTGTTCGACGGGCTGTTCTGTAAAGCTTTCTTAAATTTTTCTTTGTTGTTTTACATTCATGATCGTACCAGTCATCTGATTTATCATTGTCACCAGTGCTGATCTGCTTATTCATGCATTCAGCGCATCGCTTAATACAATCATTAAAAGTAGACAAAGCTTTGTCAATATCATAGTCGATTAAACGTACAGCCAGCTCTAATGTTCTACGAGATTCCTCAGAGTGCATTGAGTTAATAAACACTGGCGCTGCATCATTGTTCCAGACTATCCTATTTAATGTTTGCTTCACATCTGGAGATTTTATACTGCCATGCTCTTCCGAAAAATTTAAGTGTAATTCAAGTGGCATATGATCTGAATGAAACATATCATGAATATTGAGCTCACACAAGGATTCAAATATGGCAAACAAGTCATTTGACATGAAAAAGTAATCATTGACACTACTGCCTGAATCTGAGATGTATGTGTAGCAACCATAGTGGTCGCCATTACATACACCATTCAGAATACGTAAATCAAATGTAGTACATAAATTCAACATAAGCTTACCATATTTATTCAGCACTTTGAGAGAGAGAGAGAGAGAGAGAGAGAGAGGGGGGAGAGAGACCGAGACAGAGACAGAGACACAGAGAGAGAGAGAGAGAGAGAGAGAGAGAGAGAGAGAGAGACAGACAGATAGACAGACAGACAGACAGAGAGAGAGAGACAGAGAGAGAGACAGAGAGAGACAGAGACAGAGACAGAGAGACAGAGAGAGAAACATGTGGGGGTGGGAGGGGAGGGGTCATCATATATAGTTCATGAAAAAATGGTTATTGGAAGATAGATAAATATATACAATAGAGAGAGAGAGAGAGAGAGAGAGAGAGAGAGAGAGAGAGAGAGAGAGAGGGACAGACAGACAGACAGACACACACACACACACACACACACACGCTCGCACGCACGCACGCACGCACGCACGCACGCACGGACGCACGGACGCACGCACACACACACACACACACACACACACACACACACACACACACACACACACACACACACACACACACACACACATGACAATTCCTTCAGCAAAGTGAAATAAACGAACTTATCTATAAAAAAAAAAAATTAAACCAAGATGCAAAGCATATAAACGTACTCCCAGTTTATCCTGAATACGCGTGAGATATTCCATAAAGAGGAAAAACCGTCTTGGGCTGGTTTAACCATTAGTAATAGCTATTCTGGTAAACATCGGCCATCATCTGTGACCTATAATAAACATACTTACACATTTTCAGAAAGATCGACCAAGAACTTTCTGAGATTTTCCATAAAAGAAGAAAACCATAATGGGCCGTCAGTAACGGCTATAACGGTAAACTAAAACATCGAGCATCTTCCGTGACCCATAATGCACATACCTATAAATTTTCACAAAGATCGGCCAAGTACTTTCTGAGATATTCCATAAAGAAGAAAAACCGTTACAGGCCGTTACAGCCGTTAGTAACGGCTATAACGGTAAACTAAAACACCGGGCATTATTCGTCACCCATAATGAACATACCTGCTAATTTTCACAAAAATCGGCCGTGTACTTTCTGAGATATTCCATGAAAAATCAGAACCATTACAGGCCGTTACAGCCGTTAGTAACGGCTATAACGGTAAACTAAAACATCGGGCATCATCCGTGACCCATAATGAATACACCTACAAATTTTCAGAAAGATCGGCCCAGTAGTTTTGTCTGGAGCGAGTGGAACACATTTTGACCACGGACGGACACACACACACACACACACACACACACACACACACACACACACACACACACACACACACACACACAGCATTTCTTCGTTCCCATTCTAAAGTACTCCCTGTTCTATAAGAACTGGGAGTACAAAAAAGTGTGAAACGATCCGTGGTGTCAACCCTTCACTAATCTTCTCCACTCTTTCTAGTCTCTGCTGACGTTAGCACGACAAGCCCAGTCAGAGCTGATAACTTCATTACCGTACAATCGGAGTTGACGTCATCACTGCAGGGTCGAAATAAAGCTGACGTCATCACTGCAGGTCTACAATTAGCATTGCGCCACTTCCGTCCATCCTGCCTCCTTGGTTTCCGCTGAATGGAGAGGAGAAGCAGGGGAGGTAACGGGTATTGGCTGGTCCAGTTTAAGACCGCCAGATACAGCGAGAAAGTAGCTGTGCTAATCTTCCTAACCCAGTGGGATACAATGGCTGTCTGACAAAAGGGGGAGGCAGGGTGAGGAGGACGATGGACAAGGCGGTGAAAGAGGGGGGTGGGGGAGTGCCAGGATGAAAATACGGGCTGGAGGTAGAGGTGAGTCAATGGACTGTAGAGACACTGGCCCGGAACATCATGAGTCTGTTGAACGCTTGATATAGCACAGTAAAACCATCACATATCAGACATGATCCAATAATGACAATAGTGGTATCAGTATTGGTTCTGATGACTAGATGAAATATCATTTATGATAGATTGCTATTACTCTTATCAACGTATTTCTGTTTATAAATTAGCATGTTGTAAATTAGAAAACACACAAGTGGCATGGAATGGCATGGAAATGAATAATGAAAACATAGTTAACTAACCATGTCAGAGTTTTGTGTCATATACTTTCAATACTTTTGTTTTTACCCCTGTTATAGTGAAAATTATCCACTTAGAAATCATTGATTTTATCATTAGGGGTTGTTAAAAAAATAGCCTGTGGTGTGGTGTTTACCACATCTCACAGTAAGT
>JAMYXO010002602.1:0-23072 GCA_033310375.1 Conus canariensis | reverse complement strand
TCATGGGTTTTTTTTTGGCTTCTATTTTTTCTTTTTCCCCTTTCCCTGTTTTTATGTCTATAAAAAAAAAAACATCATTACTTTTATTTTTTTTTTTTGGGGCTCAAAAAAACCAAAGGTTTTTTTTTTTTTTTTAAAAACTTTTTGACAGCCGGGGGGGGGCCCCCCTTTGGGGCCCCCGGGGGGGGCCCTTTTAACCCAACATTTCTTTTTTAAACCTAACAAAGGATTTATTTCCCCTTTTTTCCTAAAAATAGCATATGTACGGGGGGGGTTTTTTTTTCCCTTTAAAAAAACGGTACTTGGTCTAAAAAAACCAAAAGATTTTTTAAAATTTTCCCCTTTTTGGGTATTTGTTTGTGATAAACAAAAGATGCAACTCAGTTTTCTTTTTTAGGATTTGTGCCTGAAAATAAAGATTTAAGTTCACCTTTCTCTTTTGTTTTTTTTCCCTGATGAACGAAGTGCAGTTGATCTTACTCTTTTGTGTTTGGGCATGAAAAAAAATTAAAATAAGTTTGTTTTTTTTTTTTTTCCTTTTGGGGGTGTTTGTTGCTTGATAAAAAAAAAAAGGCTACGGGGGTTTTCCAAAAAGTTTTTTTGGGGCCTGATGAACTAAAAAGCAGTGTTTTTTTCCCCTTTTTTTTTTTTCCTTATGTTTTTAAAAAAACCCCAAAAACAAAACCCCTTTTTTGGGGCGAAAAAAAACGAAGAAACCTTTACCCCCCCTTTTCCCCATGTAAAAAAAAAGATTTAATGGTCAAACTTTGTGAAAAATTTTGTGTTTTGTCTGTGTGTAAAACTGCCTTATTTTTTTTTTTTTGGGTTAAGAAGCAACATTTAGATGGTCAAACTTTTGGTTATTTTTGTTCTTGGTGAACTGTTTTAAACCCCACCTTTCGTAGAAGCAACATTTAGATGGCAAATTTTTTTCTATTTTGTTTTCTGTGGGGCCCCCTTGTGTGAACTGCCACACCTTTTTTTTTAAAACCCCAAATTTTTTTTGGGAGGGTAAACTTTGTGTTTTTTTTTGTGTTGTGGGGGTGTCTGTGTGTAAAACTCCCTTTTATCACCTTTTCATGTAAAAAAACAACTTTAAAAAGGGAAAAAAACTTTGTGTCTTTTTTGGGGTTTGGGTTTGGGGGGGCTGTTTTTTTTGCTTTACCCCCCTTTTTCATGTAGAAGAAGATTTAGTTGGTCAAAGCTTTGTGCTTTTTGTGTCGGGGGGGAACCCCCCCTTTATCCCCTTTTTAAAAATAGGGAAAAAAAAAGAAGAAGGGTATAGGGATTTTTATTTTTGCCTGGGGGTGTGTGTTGGTGTGTGTTTTAGTTTGTGTATATATGGGGTGTGTTTTATGTTTGTGTTTTATGTGTGGGGGTTTTTGTGTTTGTTTTTTGGTGGTGTGGGGGGTTTTTGGAAAATGTTTATGTGTTTTTTTTGGGGTTTTGGCCCGGATGAGATGCCAGCAAGTGGGGACTAGCAGAGGCAGACGATTTTTTCCCCCCCCGGGGGGAAAAAACATTTTCCTGTACTCTGTGAAGGCGGCCTCATGGGGGGGATGGGGCCCCCCCTTTCCCCAGGGAGGGACAAAAAAAAAAAACCCCTTTGAAACAGTACGATTGGTCATTAAAACAGGGGGGCCCTTTCCCCCTTTTCTCAGCCCCCCCTTTTCTGCCCCCCTAACGCACACCCCATATCAGCAATGTATTAAAAAACCCCAAAAACAAATCACAAAACACCCCCCGGGGCACACATGCACACACAAAAAACACACACAAACCACACCCCCAAAAAACACAACACACACAAAACACACACACCACACACACACAAACACACATCACACACACACACACCACACACCAAAACAACACACACACCCACACCCCACAACCCCCCAACCCCAAAAAAAGGGCCCCCCCTTAAAAGATAAAAAAACATGCCAGAAATGCCCACACACAAAAAAAAGAAAAAAACCGCACACAGAAAAAAAAATTTTTACACAGATACCCCCCCCAAAACATGGGGGGAAAATGCAAAAACCATGGGGGGGAAAAACGCACTTTTCAGCATTTTTTGATCCAGAGGAATTAAAAAACCTTTTGACTGGGGCCCATAGCTTTTCCCCCATTTTTCCTGTTTTTTTTTTCCCCCAGACTGTCCCCTTCCCCCTGTGGTAAAAAAAAATTGGGAAAAACCCCCCCTGTTTTTTTTTGGTTTTCCCAACTTTCCCCAAAATTTTTGGGGTTTTCTTTGCGGTTTGGGCCCCACCCCCCCTTTTGTATTACTTCCGGGACTGCCCCCTTTAGACTGTGGTCAAGTTTTTGGGGGTTTCCCCCTGAAATTAACTTGTCCCAAACCCCCCCGCCCCCAAAAAAGGGGGACCCATTTTGTGCCCATCCAACGGGGCCTGTTCCTGTGCCAGTTTTTTCTGGTAGACGCAATGTTTCTGGTAGAGGGTTTTCCAAAAGAAATCTTGCAGGGACAGCCTCAGTAAAAAAAGACTGCTTCCCTTTAAATTTTGGGGTTTTCTGTTCTTTCCTCCTGCCCCCCCCCCCCCCCCCCCCCCCCCCCCCCCGACCCCCTCCCCCGTACCCTGTGGTGACAGGGGGTTTTTAACACGGTTGGGGTTTTGCTTGTAGTAAAAGGGCCCCCCCTAGTAAAGTCTTTCCTTGAAAGCCCCGGGTTTTTTTAAAAAACAGTTCATTTTTGGGTTTTTTTGCAAATTTTTACCCCCATGAAAATTCTCCCCCCTAAAAAAAAAAAAAAAACCCAAAAACCCTTTTTTAAAAAATAATTCTGCTCTTTTTTTACCCCCTCCTTAAAAAAAAAAACCCTTTTTTTTTTTTTTTTAGCATGGTATTTTTTGGCCCCCAAAACACTAGAATGACCTCCGTAAATGTGCCCCCCTTTTAAACACTTTTTTCCCAGAAAATGTTGTCTTTTGTCGGTATGAAAAAGCAATAAAGACTTTCTCCCGTGACCCTTATGGCTTCCAAAAAAAACTCTAATCAGTAGGGCCTGTGCCCCCCCGGGGGGGTTAAAAACCCCTTGCCGTGGTGGGAGGGTTTTGCTTTCCCCCGGGGGTTCCCCTTTTGGGCTTTGCTGACGGGCCCAAATTCAATACTCGAAAAAGGGGTTAGTTGTTTTAAGGGCTTTAGGTGTTTTTCCCCCAAAAGCTGCTGACGGGCCCCAATTTTTTGGTTGGTGGGAATTGATGCCCCTGGGGGGCCCCCCATTCAAAAAGGTTGGGAGTGGGGGGGCCCAAAAAAATTTTAAAAAACCCCCACCTTTTTCTTTTTTGGGGGTTTTTTTCCCTTTCTTAAGGGTTTTTTGGGGCGTCCCAAGGGGGGGGAAAGGGGGGGTGCTTTAAGGGGTGACAGCAAAAAAGGTGCAGAAAGATCCCCAAAACACCCTTTTTTTCTGTTCCTGCAACCCTTTGCTCCCCCCGGGGTTTTAAAAGGGGGGGGTTTTTTTTAAAAAATTTTTCGTTTCCAAACGTATGCCCCCCCCCCTTTTGAGGTGTTTCAAATGCCAGTTTTTTGGGGGACATGTCAGGGGGGCCCCCCTTTTGGGGGGGCGGGAGGTTTTGTGTGGTTTTTTTTTAAAGGGAAAAACCCTTTAGGGGCCGTGTAAAGCCCCGGGCCCCCTTGGGGGGGAATTTGCGGGGGGCCCCCCCAACCCCCCCCTTTTCCTTCACGCAACTCCCGGGGTTTTGGGTTCAGGGGGCCCCCCAATCCAAAGAGTGAAATGAAAAGAAAATTTTTTTTTTGGGGGCCCCAAAAACCGGTTTTTTCCCAGTCAACGTAAAACAGTGTCTTCTTATGTTTCCCCCCTATAAAAAATTTTTTTCCCCCCTTTCAGTCTGCGGCCAAAATGAGGAATTTTTTTTCCCCCAAGGGGACTTTGCAAAAAAAGACCTTAAGCGCGGGGGGAAAAAAAAGGGCCCACCACCTCCCAACCAAAGGGGGGTGCCCGGGTGGGGGGAAAAAACCCCCGCCACCCTCAGACGGCCCAGCACCCTCCCCCAATTGCTGCTGGGAGATGAAAAAAGCCAACCCTCCCACCTAAATTTTTTCCTCGAGCATTCCCGTGCGGGAAAGGGGTTTTTTAACCCAAAGGGGGTGGAGTTTGGGGGGGAAGATAGGAAAAAACCCACCTTTTTCCAAAAAATCCGACCTTTTCCCGGGGGGGCAAGTTGCCAGCAGGTTGAAGACCCAAACATCCAGTGAAACTAAGCAAAAAATTTGTTTTCCCCTGAACCAGACATGACGGGGAGATGACCTGACTTCTCCCAAAATTTACCTCTGCACCAGGGAAAAAAGAAAATAAATTTTAAACAGGGGGATTTTCCGGGGCCCCAAAAATTTTCCCCAAAATTTTTGGGGGGCTGAAATTTTTTTGTGTCAAATTTTAAACCCTTCCTCGTGGCTCTTCAGGAAACTAAAATTCAAAGCCAAAAGCCCTTTTTCCCCTTTTTCCCGGCTTTAAAATTTTTTTTCCAAAAACCCCCCCCAAAAACCCCCACTTTTGGGGGCGGGCGGGGGGTTTTTTTCCCTTCTTTTACATAAAACTTTGTTTTTTTACCCCTTTTTTCTGATACCTCCCTTCAGGCTGTAGCTCCCCAATTTTACTTTCCCCAAAAAACTTTTAAAAAATTTTGTTTTACTGAAAAAGCCCCCCTTTTTTTCCCCCCGGGTTTTTTTGGGGGGGGGCCCTTTTGGGTCAGTCGGGTCAGAAAACCCCTTTTTGGGACCTTTTTTGCGTTGGGGTTTTTATTTTAAAAAATTTTCCCCAAACCCCCTTTTTGGGGGGATGTTGTTTTTCGTCACCCAAAAAGGGGGGCGGGTTCTTGAGGATGCCCCTTTAAAAATTTTTTTTTGGGGGGGTTCCCTTTTAACGAGGGGGGTTTCCCAAATTTCCTCCACTTTTCCCCCGGGGTTTACTTTCGTGTTTAGATTTGTCGTTTTTTGACCCCTCGCGGGCCCCAAAAAATTTAAAAGGTCTGTCCATGACGTTTTTGCACGGAAGTGCCCCCTTTCCCCCGGGTTTTTTTAAAAAACCCTTTTTTTACTGAAAAACATCTCGGGGCTCACAACATTTTTTAAAATTTTAAAAAACAAATTTTGGGAAATTTTTTTTTAACCAATTTTTTAAAAGAATTCCAGGACATGTTTTTTTTCCCCGGGGCCCCCGCCCCCCGCAAAAATTTTTCTGCCCAAAAACTGTGTAAACTGGTAATTTTAAAACCCTTTTTAAAATTTTCCCAAAGTCTTCCGACAAACTCCAAAGGGAAAAAAAAAACCACCCGGGTTTTTTAAATTTAGATCCCCAAAAAATTTAAAAAAATTCGAAAAAGGGCCCCGCATGGGAAAAACCAACGACCCCTTTAACCCCCCAACCCCGAGCCCTCAAAAACTCCGTCCCCCAAAATTTGAAAAAACACTTTCAAAATCAGTAAAAAAAAGGTTTTTTTTTTAGAAATAATTTTTTTTTTTCCCCCGCCCCCATTTTTTTTCACCGCTCCGGGCTGACATCAAAAAATTCGAAGGGGAAAAAAGTCTGGAACATCACAAAAAAATAAAAAGGGAAAAACCCCAAACCCCCCCCATTCATCACTTGAAACCCCCGGGGATGCTAAAAATTTTTTTGAAAAACAAGGGGTTGCCAATTTTTTGGGCCCCTTCCATTTTTCCCAACAAAAACTCCTCATCTTAAAAAAAATTTTGCAGCCTTTTTAAAAAAAAAAAAAGGGGGAGAGAAATTTTTAAAAACAGTTTCACACAGACAACCTAAAGCCAAAAAATCCCCCTTTTTAAAAACAATAAAACTAAAAAACTTTTAAAAAACCTGCATTTTTTTTCCCCCCCCCTGGTCGGGAAAATGAATTCAAAAATCGGGTTTTTTTAAAAACATTTTCCAGAAAGCTTTTCCAGACTGTTTTTTAAATTTTTACAACCATATCTGGCCCAAAAAGGGGATTTTCCGCCCTCCGGCCCCAAAAACCCGGGGGTTTTTTTCCCTTTCCCAAACCCCCTTTTGAAAGGCCCCCCCCCAACCCTTCCAACTAGGGCCCAAAAACTCTGACTAGCTGCCCCCTGAAAAATTGATGGAAAAGATGGTCAACTCCCATCTGATGTGGAAGCGGGGAAAAACCCGGGGGGGGCCTTTTTGGGGGCCAAAAAGGGAAAATTTGGGGGTTCCCGGGGAAGTACCCCCCGGGCAGTTGCCATCTAATCCGTCTGAAAACTACCACCCGGGAAAAGCCTTTTTTTCAAAAAAAAAGGGTTTGGGGTTTTCCAAAATTTTTTTTCGACCTGGGAAAAAAAAAGATCCCCCCCGGGGAAAACCCGGAATTTTCTGGACCGGGAAAAGATTTTTGGTTTTTCCGTTTTTTCCCCCGGGCCTCTTTTTTATACAGAATTTTTTTGGCGGGGTCAAAACTTTTTCCCGGAAAAGTGTTGGAAAACCGGGGACCTCTGCGCCCAAAAAGGGGAAAAAGGTTGGGGGGTCCCACAAGGGAACTTTTTTTCCCCCCGCCTTTTTTGGGGGTTTTTAAAATTTTAAAACCCCCTATTTTAAATCTTTAAGCCGGGGTTTTTTGAGTCCCCCCCTGTTTGTTGACGATTTTGCGTTACGCATTTGGGGCTTTTTAAAAGGCCCCGCATCCCGCGTCGACTCCAATTTTTGGTGTCCCCAAAACCCAAAAAGGGTGGGCCGAGGAAAAGGGTTTTTTCTCACGAAAAAAAAAAATCCTCCAAAATCCAAAATTTTAAAATTTTTGGGGCAATTTTTTGCTGATTTCCCCCAAAATTTTTTTTTTTAAAAATTTTCCCCCCTTTCCAGCCCGTTTTAAAAAATGCCAAATTCCCCCCGGGGGTTTTTTTAATTTTTAAAAATTTTTAAATTTTCTCAGCCACAAACCAAAAAAAACCCCCCAAAAACCCCTTGGGGCCCCCAAAACTCTTTTTAAATTATCGAGGGTCCCCCGCAAAAAACTGGACTGGGGGGCTGATAAAAAAAATTTGCCACCTTTGACAGACCGGGGGCCTTCCAAAACTCAAATATGGTTTTGGGGGGCCTTTTACGGCTCGGCAAGGGCCCCTTTTTTTAAACTCTTTTGGGCCCCCCTTTTTCAAAAGGGGGGCCCGGGGGGGGGCCTTTTGGGGGCATTCCCCCACCCCCCGGGGCCCGCCTGTACGCAGAGGGAGGGGGAACCCCCCACTTTCCAAACCCCCGGCTGAAAAAGTTTTTTAAATTCTGATCAGATGTTCTCAAACCGCAAACGCCCCCGCTGTCCCCTTTGCCCCCCTTTAAAGCCCCAAAATTTTTAAACCAACCCTTAAAAAAGGGTTTTCCCCCCTTTGGGGGTTTTTTTTTGCAAAAATCACCCCCCGGGGTGGGGGGGGCTAGACCTTTTGGGGTTTTCTTTAAAATTTTTTCCCAAATTTTTCCCCGGAAACAGCCTGGGGGGGGTTTTTTTTTTACCAAAAAATTTTTTTTAAAAATCTTGGGGGGGTTTTTGTAAAATTTTAAGGGGTTTTAGGCCAAAAAAGGCTTGTATTTTTTTACCTCTGTTTTTAAAAAATTTTCCCTCCTTTGGGGCCGAAAATTTTCCAAAAAAACGGTTCCAAGTTTTGGGGGTGGAAAATTTGGCCTTTTTCAGGGGCCCCTTTTTCCCTTTTGGGGGCCTCCCCCAAAACCCGTTTTAAAAACATATACCCCCCCCGGGTGCTTTTGTCTATTCTTCGAAAAACTGCTTGGGGTTTTGGGGATTGAAGATAAAATTTTTTAAAAATTTTTAAAAAGGGGCTTTTTTTTGGGTTTTTGGTTGGATTCGCTGTCAGCTTTTTTGGGGGCCAAAAACTGGGGGCCCCCAAACCCTTTAGCATTTCCCGGGGAAAATTTTTTTTTTTTTGGGGAAATTTTTTCCAAGTTAAAGTGGATGGTTTTAAAAAAAATTTTTCTAGTTGGGTTCCCCCTCCTTTGGCATTGGGGTGGGGAAGAAAAGGTTGGGCTTTTTTTTAGCCAAGAATGCCCAAGGGGAAAGGGAAAAAGGGGCCCCAAAAAATAAAAACCCTTTTTTAGATCTAAAAAACCCCAAAAATTTTAAAAAAATTTTGTGAAACCTTTTGGGGGGGGGGAAAATTTGGAAAAACACAAAGGGTAACAAAAAATTTAGGAAAAAGGGCCCCAAACCCCTTTTTGAGTTCCCCCCCCCTGGTCAGGGGGTTTTTAAAAAAGAAAAGTTTTTTTTCCGGCCGCAACCCCCCGGCCCCCGTATTTGAAAACCCTTTTGTACCCCTTTTTAAAAAGGTTTTTAAAAACCCCCGGGGGTTTTTTTCCTGTCAGGGGGCTCACAATGGAAAAAAAATTTTTTTTTGGGGGGTTGGGGCTTTCACATGTGAGACACAAAACATTTTACCCAAAAAGGGGTTTTCCCGGAAAATATGTTTTTTGGGGGGTGACGATTTATCCTTTGAGTTTTTTGGGGGGGGGATTAAAAATTTTTTTTATTTTGATTTAAAATTTTACGGATAAAGATTTTTAAAGAAGTTTTTTTGGTGCGTTTTAGAAGGAGGGCTTTTAAAGAGAATGTGTAAAAGGGGGTTTTTAAAAAAAATTTTTTAAAATTTGGGGGATTTGGGGTTTTAAAAAATGGTGACACCCCTGAGGGGGGCCCTTGGGTCGGCGGGGGGGTAAAAAACCAAAATTATCTTTTTTTTAACCCCGTATGGCGGGGGTTTTGGGGTTTTAGCCATGGGGGAAGAATAAAAAAACCCCGAAAATCCCTTTCCCCAGAAAAAGTGAAAGTGTTTTGGGGGCTTTGTTTTGAAAAGGGCCCTGGGAAAGACGTAAAACCCCCTTTACTCCCCCTTTGGGGGAACCCCTTTTCTAATAAAGTTTTTTGTTTTGGTTTTTGGGAAAAGGGAAGACAAAAAAAAACCCGTATCCCCCTTTTTGAAAAAAAGTGCAAAAGAGGGGATTGCTGTGTTTTTTTGGGGAGGGGAAAGGGGAAAAAAAAAAACCTGTTTTTTTCCCTTTAAAGGGGAACAGTGCAAAGGGGTGTATTGTTTTTGTGTTGTAGGAGGGGGGAAAGGGGAAAAAGGAAAACGTTTCCCAAAACCCTGAAATCCCCCAAAAAGGACAGTCCCCAAAACCCCAAAATTTTTAAAAGGGTCGGGGGGCATTTTTGGGGTTTAAAACCCCTTTTTTTGGGGGGTTTAAAAGGGAAAAAAAGGGGGTTTTCCCTTTATCTCCCTTTTCCTTTTTCCTTCCACATAATCCCCCATTCCTCGTCTCAATAATGTTTTTTTTCCCCAATCCCACATAATGTTTAAAACCTTAAAATTTTCCCCCCTTTAAAGCTCATTCTTCATCTAAAATAATGCTAAAATTTTATTCACTTTAAAGCTCATTCCTCACATAATGCTCATTCCTTATTCACAAAAGGTCATTTCCTCATTCACTTAATCCTCATTCCCCTTTTCAAAAGGGGGCCCCTTCCTAAATTTAAAAATTCAGGGGTTTTTTATCTTACCTAATTCCTTCCCCTTTTTCACTTTTAAAGTTTTCCCCCATTCAAAAATTTTTTTGGGGCCTTTCCCCATCTCATTTTTAAAGCTAAAAATTTCAAAAAACCCCCAAATTTCCCCCTTTTTTCCACTTTAAAAGCCCTTCCCCCATCTAAAATAAGCCATTTCCCACTTTAATGTCTTTCCCCTTAAAACCCCCCAAAAATGCTCATTCCTCAATAATGAAAATTTTTCTTTTCACTTTTAAGGGCCCTTTTTCCTCATCTCACATAAAGCTTCTTTTTCCCAAATTAATTAAACCCCAAATTTCATCTCAAAAAAAATTTTATTTTTTTATCTCACATAATCTTTTTTCCCCACAAAAAACTCTTTTTCCCCATCTCACAAACCCCCCTTCCTATCGCCCCCTAAGGTCATTCCTCATTCCCCCTTTTTCTTTTTCCCCCCTCTTTTAAAATTTTAAATTTTCCCCATTCACATAATCAAAATTCCCCCTACAAAAAAGCCTTTTTCCCCCACATAATGTACCCCCACCCCCATAATGCTCTTTCCCCCAAAACTCACATAATGCTAAAATTTTTCATTTTACTTTTAAAGTTTTTTCCCCACATAATGTATTTTCATCTCACATAATGCTAAATTTCCAAAATTTTCCCCAAAAAGTAAAATTCCTCACCCCCATTTTGCCCTTTTTCCCCACCCTTAATGTCTTCTTCACCCCCAATAATTCTTTTCCCCACTAAGGGCCTTTTTATCTAAAAAATCAAATTTTTTCATTCACATAATCTTTTTTTATTTTAAAAAAATGCTAATTCCTCATCTTCATATAATGCTTATTCCTCATTCAATAATACTCCTTCCTCACTCAATAATGCCCCCATTTTTTTCACAAAAATTTTTTTTCCCCCATCTCAAAAAAAAAGCTCTTTTTCCCCCTCTCCCCCTAATGCTCCTTCCCCTCCCCTAAGGGGTTTTTTTCCCCTTTCCCCTTTTTAAGGGGTTTAATTTCCCCCTTTTCACAAAATTTTTTCATTCCTCATTCACATAAGCTCATTCCTCATCTCAAAATAAATGCTCATTCCTAAAATTTCACATAAGGGGCATTCCCCTCTCACATCATGCTCATTCCCATTTAACAAAAATCCCCCAATTTCCCCATTCAAAAATTTCTCTTTCCCTATCTCCATAATGCTCTTTCCCCCATCTCAATAATGTAAAATTTCCCCACATAATGCCCCAAACCTCATTCAATAAAGCTCTTTCCCCCCAATCACAAAATCCCTCATTCCTCACATAATTTTTTTTTCCCATCTCACATAATGCTTTTTTCCCCCTTTTTAATTAATCTCAACCCCCCTTTTTACATAATGTTTTCCCCATCCCCAAAAATGTTTTCCCTTTTACCCAAATTTTAAAAAATTCTTTCCCCCAACTCAATAATGTTTTTTTACATCTCACTTAATCCCTTTTTCCCTCTCCCCCTTTTTTCTTTTTCCTCACCCCTTTAAAGCCATTTGAAAAAATAAAAAAATTTTGGGAAAAAACCCCTTTTAAAGGGGTTTATGGGGCCCCCCTTTCCCCCCCAAAAAAAAATTTTTAAAATTTTATTCACAAAAACAAATGGGGGAAAAATAGGTAAAGAAATTTTTGCAAAAAACCGGGGGCCCGAAAAGTTTAACAAAATAGATGACAAAAACACAAAAAAAAATTTTTTTTCCCAAGAACTTCCTTTCTTGCTATAAACAAATATATTGAAAAATTTTTAACACAATCCCCCCTTTTTTCCTTTTTAGGAGAAATTGCACAATGAATGGGGGTCACCCCCCAAATACACTGGAAAAGGAAAAAAGAGGGGGGAAAGAGGAGGGGGAAAAAAAATAGAGAGAAAAAAAAAGGGAAAAAACAAGACAAAAAAAAAAGGGGAAAAAGCCAAAAAAAAAAACGCAATCAAACAAAAACAAGGGCCAAAAGGGGGTTTAAAAGAACAACAAAAGGGGGAAAGGGGGCCTTTGCCTCTTCCATTTTTTCCCCCAAAAAATGCCCTCCCCAGGACAGAAAAAGGGGGGAAAGGGGTTTTCCCTTTTTCCCAAAAATTCCCCTCACTATTCACCCCCAAACCTAAAAATGGACATGTCCGGCGCTAAGGGGGGGGGGGCCCTACCCCCCCCCCCACGCCTATCAAAAAAATAGGTCACCCAAAAAAGCACACAAAAAAAACCCCCGGGTTTTAAAACAATCACCCCCGTTTTTTTAAAATTTCATCTTTTTTTCCCAAGGCCCCTCCAAACCACCCCCCACTTTCCACAACTGAAAAAAGGTATCCCAATTCCCGCTGCCTCCCCCAATTTTTTTAATTTTAAAAAAATGGAAGCCCCAAAAAAAACCCCCTTTAAAACCCCCGTTACAGTTATCACTGGGGACCTGGGGAACAGCGAGGGGGGGGGGGGGGGCCCCCACATGGGGGGGGGGTCTAACTATAGGCCAAAAAGGGTTTCCCCCAAAAAGGGAAAAAAAATTTTTTTTAAACGATGCAACCACCCCCCCCTTCCCCGGGGGCCCCCCAACCCTTTCCCTTTTTAAAAACCCCCGGACCACTACCAACTGGTCGCTCCCCCCCCTAAGGGGGGGCAACGACAACCCCCCTACACCCCCCGGCCCCAACTCCCCCAAAAAAAGGGGGGGCAGAAAAAAAACCCCCAAAACCCTTTTTTAAACCTAACGCAAAAACCCCCCTTCTTTTCACAAACAGGGACAACCATCCCGGCCCAAAAAAAAGCTCCAGTCCCGGGCTGCCCGGGGGCCCCCCTCACGGGAAAAACACCCCCCCCGGAACTTGCCCCCCGCGCGATTTTTGGCTCCTCCGGGGGGACCCCCTCCCCAAAATTTTTCTGCCCCCCGGCGTTGACCGGGGCTTCCCGCCCCCCTGCCCTCCCCCCTGGGGGGGGGCCACACCCCCAACGTACCCCCCCCCCAAGACCCCCTGGGGGGGGGCCCGGGGGCTGGGGGGGCCCCCTCCTCCTCGAACCCCCCGGGGCCCCCAAAAGGGGGAAAAAGGGCCCCGGGTGCACGCCCTCCCACAGGCCTAAACAGGGACAGGAACCACCCCGGAAAAAAAACCCCCCGGAAACCCCCGGGGCCACCCGGGGGGAAAAGAGCTCCCCCACAGAAGGAAAACCCGGGTTTTGGTCTCCCCCCCCCGGGGGAAAAAAAAGGGGTTATGGAAACCCCCGGGGCTCACCTGGGCACGGGGCAGTGGACTGGGGGTTTTGATCCCCCACCTCGGACAGGAAGGATACCGTAAAAAAAGGAGGCCATTTATGTATTTTGGGCTTTTACCCCCCCCCAAAAGGCCATAGGTATTTGGGGAAACTTTAACCCCCCTCTCCCTTCCCCATTCCCATCGGGCATGAGAGTGACCCCTTAAATTTTCCCCAATACATCCCCCAACCCATTACTCATTTGGGGGGTTTTCCCCCCCCTTTTTCCTTTTCAACCCCTTTTCAACAGCAGTAAAAAAAATTTTTTTTGACCAATCCGTTTTTTACTAGGGGAAAATTTTAATCACCCCAAAAATTTTTAAAAGAAAAGAAAAAAGCGATAACGCGGACTTCATGGGCCCTTTTTTGGGGAAAAGCTAGAAAAAAAAAATTTTGGGGAGTTTCAAAAAAAGTCTTCACATAAGGGGCAGTAGAAAAACACATCTCAAAAAAAAACAAACCCTTTTCTTTTTTATGGGGTTTTCATTTCCCCGCTGTTCACCAAGAAAATAGGTCGCAGCAAAATTTTTTACTTTTTTCCCCCTTTTTTGCACGGGGGAAATTTTAAAAAAATACCCCAAAACCCAAACCCCCGATTTTTTTCCCCAAAAATTTTCCCCTCCCGCACTCACTTTCGGGGCATCTCTTTTCAGAAAAACCCCGTGGTTAATCCTTGTTTTTTCCCCCAAAACCCCCAAATTTAAACAGTATTTACATGCGGCCCCCTTTTCCCCGGGGTTTTTTTCCCCCAAAAACCGCTAAGTACTCCCTTGAACTTTACCTTTCCCTTTTTTTCTGCTTTCTAAAATTCAAAACCCCGGGGGTTTCCTCCCCACAACCAAGATATTTTTTCCCCAAAAACCCCTTTGTAAAAAACATACATCCCGGGGACTGGGGACGACTGCACTTTCTTAAAAAAATTCTAACCATTTTTGGGCTCACTGCCCCCACCAAATGCTTTAAAGGGGCCACAATACAGTCTGCACCGACGACACCCGCGCGGGGAACCCCTTTTAAACCCTAAGAAAGGGGAAAAGACCCCCAAAATAAGTTGAAAAATCCCCCACCGTACTCCGTAAAAACCCCCCGACCCTTTTAAATTTTGTTTGGGGGCCCCACTGCACGGGTTTAAAAAAGGTTCCCCAAAGCTTGCGGGCAACCCGAATGAAATGAAAAAAATTTAAAAGAACACCTACTATTTACAATTGAGGGGGAGCAAAAACATCAAACCCCTCTAGGTTTTCACGCAGACACATCTCCCCCTGACTCCTTTTGGGGGCCCCCAAAAACCAAAGGGCAAACCCTTTTTTCCCCCTTATTATTGACCCACTGACATTAACAAAACTAACCACCCCAAATTTTCAAATCCCCCTGTCCATCGGGGGTTTTTTATTTTTAAACCCCAAATTTTTGGGGGGGCCAAAAAGTCCGGGGAAATCGAACCCCGGGAACCCCCTTTTGTACATTATTTAAAAAAAATTTTAAAAACAGGAAAAAGGGACACCTAAAACCCGGGCGACAACAAATTTCAATCACGGCCCCAAAGACCCCAATATCAAAAAACCAAAATTCTGAACGAACACCTTACAACTCCCCCCAAACCCCATGAGACAAACTAAAAAAAACAACCCCCCATAATACAAGCCAAAGGGGGGGAACTAAAACAAAAAAAACCCCCAAAAAAGATCCCCCAAGGGGGAAAATTTAAAAAACGATAAAAAAAACCAGTTCCCCAACGGGGCCCCCAGGGGCCCCCCCAAACCCCAAGGGAAAAAAACAGGACTCAGAAAAAGGCCCAAAGGGGCCCCCCAAACCCCAAAGGGGGGACCGGGCAAAACGGGGGACTCGAATTTCACCAAAAAAAACAACGGCGCTGCGCCGCACCTACAAGGAGTCCCCCCCTTTCCGACGAACAGGGGGGACCGAAAAAAAGGGGCCCCCCCGGGCCTTTCCCCCGCCCTGGTGGGTAATAAAGGGGGAAACTCTACTCACCACCCCAAAAAAAAAAAAATTGGTCAGAGCAGTGAATCCCTCCGAGAGCGGAAACCCCAAAAACCAAGGGAAATTTTTTATTGTTTTTTTGGCAACAAGGGGGCCCCAATTTTTTCCCCCCACAACCCCTGATTTAAAAAACACAGAAAACAGCCGTTTCCCTTGCCCCGCCTTCTCGGGGGGGGGGAACCAAAGAAAAAGGGGGGGAAAAAAGGGGGGAAAAAAAAAACCCCCAAAACCCCCCCTTCCTTTCCATTCCAAAAAATTTAGTGAAGACGGGGGGGGGAAAAATACTTATGTCCTTTTTCCCCACCCCCCAACCTACCAAATCTTTCCCCTTTTAACCCTAGGAACTTAAAAAAAACCCCTGGGGGCAAAAAAAAAACCCCCAACCCACCCCCCGGGGGGTTAAACCCCCCCGGGGTGCACGCACAAAAACCCCACACACAACACACAAAAACACCACACAACACACACACACACACACACACAGGGGGCACGCATACCCCCCCCCGCTTTTTACCTTGGCCACCACTACTCTTAAACCCCAAGGGGACGTACTATTTAGCAGGGGGGGAAAAGACAACAACCGGGAAAAAAATTTTGCCCCCTTCCCCACACTTCCCCCCCTTTTTCACCCCCAAAACCCCCTTGGGGAAAAACCCCAACCGGCCCCCATTGCCTCCCCCATTTTTCCCCAAAAACGTTTACACCACCCCGGGGGAGGGGACAAACAACCAGGAAGACATTGTCTCTTATTTTTCCCCTCACTGTTTCAAAAAACCCGGGCCTCTGAGGGACAAAAAAAAGGGGGAAAAGGACATTCTCCCCATTTTTCCCCCTCAGGTTTCACCCCCAACCCCTTGATGGACAAACAACGGGGGGCCATTGTCTCTTACTTTTCCCCTGTTCCCCCCCCCCCTTTTTGATGGCAGAAAACCCAAAAAGGGGGAATTGCCTTTTTCCCTTTCCCAAAATTTTGTTTCATCACCACCTCTGAGAGGCCCAGAAAACCCCGGGAATTTTTAGCTTTTCCACGGGTTCCATTTAATTTTCATCACCGGGACAGACAAGGGGGAAAAAGGGCACCCCCCTTCTTCCGGGGGTTCCAACTATGCTCACCCGCCAGATTGGACAAAAACCCAAAAAACCCCAAGGGGTGTGGGCCCTGCCTACCCAGCCCTCGGGGGGGGGGAAAAGCCAAGGACACAACAAAAAAGGGGGGTCAAAAAAAAGAGCAACACAGCTGAAAAGGATGAACCCGGGGACACCACAAACCCGGCCCCAAAAAAAAGGGGGCAACAAAATTTTTAACAGGGGGGGGCCCCCCGGGAAAAACGCAAAAACCTTTTGGTCAAATCAAGACAACACGGGGGGGGGGGATTTTTATAAAAAACCTGGACGGGGGCAAAAAAACCAAAAAAACCCCCCACACAGGCGGGAAAAAATTTGAACCTTTTTGGGGACACTTTTTTGCACAAAAAGGGGCATCTTCTTTTAAAAAATTCTTACGCCTTTTTTTCCTGTAAAAAACCAGGGTTTTTAATAAAAAAAAACTGAAACACCCCCTTTTTTTGGGGAAATCCCTTTAGTCACGGGAAAAAACCAAACCACCCAACGCCCCCTTTCGGCCAGAAAAAAAAGGGGTAAAAGACAGGGAGGGGGGAGTGTGACAATGGATAGGGGGTAGGGGGGCCTTGGGGGGGGGGGAAAAGGGAAAAAATTTCCGATAAAAAATTTTTTAAAACTTTTCCCCCTACCCCCCCCCCTTCTTACAAGTGGGGAAGGAAAACCCCTTTCTGGTATTTTTTTCCAACAAAAAAAAACCCCCCTTAAAAATTTTTTTCCGGGGATTTTTAAAATAATTCTGGGGGGCCCGGGGGGTTTTAATTTTCCGGGGGCCCCAAAAACCTTTTTAAGTATTGTACCCAAGAGACAGAAAAAAAGAAAAAACGTTAAAAACAGTCAAACACGGGAAAAAATTTTAAAAAAAAAACCCCCCAAAAATTTAAAAGAAAAATTTTTTCACCCATCAACTTTACTTTCTTACACATGGGTAAGTATATACATGTCTGTTCTGTAGGCTTAATTATAGTTCTCATTGAACCTTCCTCACTCCTGCTTTACTTACTTACACTCAGTGTAGTAGCTTAAGTTGGCATACAGTGGGCATGTCAATGTTACTCTGAATATATATTCTTATACATATCCACTTCGCTTGCGTGCACCCAGTGCAGTAGCCAAAGTGGTAATCATAGATGTGTTCTCAACTGTTTCATCATAAAGTGAGGGAAAGGGTCTGATGGGTTTGAGTCCAGGGGGATTAACAGCCTTATCTTATATCGGAGAGAATATTTGATCTCTCTCGTGTGGCTGGTGACTGATCCTGTATGACCGTTGCTGTAGTACTGGGCTGTGGAGGGTCTGTCCCCTGTCTGGCCAGAGAGTTTTATCTGGCGTCGCCCTGGTTTCTGGGGTAGCCGCAGTGTGGTGGTTTAGCCACAGGTTGTAGTGTGACCATGATCCTAGGTCTGCAATAAAGAGAACTTGGTCTGTAGGTGAGTAGACTGAGTGGCTGGTTTGTCGAGTTCACACATTTACCCTCTTATCTTTCATAGGGAGGGTAAGGCGACGAGAGGGAGAGGGTTCTCTGTGGTGTGCCGACTACTATTCAGTCGCTGGTGGAGTAGAGAGAGAGAGAAGGGGGAAAGGTGGTGACGTCTACGCGAGTGACGTAAACTTTCTTTGTAACATACAGTGTTAAGCTGGGTGTCTCAGCCATTCTAAGAGAGAAGAGAGAGAGGGGGGGGGGGGGAGGTTGGAGAGGAGAGAGTTGGCATAGATTTGAATAGATTTGTTGCCGTGTGTGTGACACACAGGGGGAGAAAGGGGGTGGATGGCATCTGAAAAAAACAAGTAGGACCGATCAGATGGATTTTGTCAAGCGTTTCGTAACAGGGGGGCAAGCCAATAGCCTGCCTTCCCCATCACCCCTTCGACAACACGGCCAGCTGTGTGCCATCAGCAGTCACTTGATGTGTTCCCCATCACCCTTTCATTAACGTGGCCAGCTGTGTCCCATCAGGAGTCATTTCATAAACAATATATTTTATACAGCCATTCTTGGTCAGGTGTCCCATCAGGAGTCATTTCATTAACAAAAATTTTTATACAGCCACCCTTGGTCAGGTATCCCATCAGCAGTCATTTCATAAACAACATATTTTTTACAGCCACCCTTGGTCGGGTATCCATCAGCAGTCATGTCATAAATAACATATTATATACAGCCACTCTTGGTCAGGTGTCCATCAGCAGTCATTTCATTAACAACATATTTTATACAGCCACTCTTGGTCAGGGTGGTGGGGGATGAAGTGGGCTGACTGTGACACCTGTGTCCATGGTCAGGGTGATGGGGGATGAAGTGGGCTGACTGTGACACCTGTGTCCATGGTCAGGGTGGTGGGGGATGAAGTGGGCTGACTGTGACACCTGTGTCCATGGTCAGGGTGGTGGGGGATGAAGTGGGCTGACTGTGACACCTGTGTCATGGTCAGGGTGATGGGGGATGAAGTGGGCTGACTGTGACACCTGTGTCCATGGTCAGGGTGGTGGGGGATGAAGTGGGCTGACTGTGACACCTGTGTCCATGGTCAGGGTGTTGGGGGATGAAGTGGGCTGACTGTGACACCTGTGTCCATGGTCAGGGTTTTTGGGGGATGAAGTGGGCTGACTGTGCCACCAGTGTCCATGGTCAGGGTGTTGGGGGATGAAGTGGGCTGACTGTGACACCTGTGTCCATGGTCAGGGTGGTGGGGGATGAAGTGGGCTGACTGTGACACCTGTGTCCATGGTCAGGGTGGTGGGGGATGAAGTGGGCTGACTGTGGACACCTGTGTCATGGTCAGGGTGGTGGGGGATGAAGTGGGCTGACTGTGACACCTGTGTCCATGGTCAGGGTGTTGGGGGATGAAGTGGGCTGACTGTGACACCTATGTCATGGTCAGGGTGGTGGGGGATGAAGTGGGCTGACTGTGACACCTGTGTCATGGTCAGGGTGATAGGGGATGAAGTGGGCTGATTGTGACACCTGTGTCATGGTCAGGGTGGTGGGGGATGAAGTGGGCTGACTGTGACACCTGTGTCATGGTCAGGGTGATGGGGGATGAAGTGGGCTGACTGTGGACATGCTGTGTCATGGTGGAGGGTGATGGGGGATGAAGTGGACTGATTGTGACACCTGTGTCCATGGTCAGGGTAGTGGGGGATGAAGTGGGCTGATTGTGACACCTGTGTCATGGTCAGGGTGGTTGGGGATGAAGTTGGCTGATTGTGACACCTGTGTCATGGTCAGGGTGGTGGGGATGAAGTGGGCTAATTGTGACACCTGTGTCATGGTCAGGGTGGTGGGGGATGAAGTGGGCTGATTGTGACACCTGTGTCATGGTCAAGGTGGTGGGGGATGAAGTGGGCTGACTGTGACACCTGTGTCATGGTCAAGGTGGTTGGGGATGAAGTGGGCTGATTGTGACACCTGTGTCATGGTCAAGGTGGTTGGGATGAAGTGGGCTGATTGTGACACCTGTGTCATGGTCAAGGTGGTTGGGGATGAAGTGGGCTGATTGTGACACCTGTGTCCATGGTCAGAGTGGTGGGGGATGAAGTGGGCTGACTGTGACACCTAATGTCATGGTCAGGGTGATGGGGGATGAAGTGGGCCGATTGTGACACCTATGTCATGGTCAGGGTGGTGGGGGATGAAGTGGGCTGATTTGTGACACCTGTGTCCAAGGTCAGGGTGATGGGGGATGAAGTGGGCAGATTGTGACACCTGTGTCCATGGTCAGGCGTGATGGGGGATGAAGTGGGCTGATTGTGACAACCTGTGTCCATGGTCCAGGGTGATGGGGTGAAGTGGATGATTGTGACACCTGTGTACATGGTCAAGGGTGGTGGGGGATGAAGTGGGCGATTGTGACACCTGTGTCATGGTCAGGGTCGGTCCGTCCGGTGGATGGTAGTACGGTTGTGCAATGATTAGTTTCAGGTTTATTTATTTTTCATCCTATTATCAATATCCCCCTTATACCATTATCCTTTATCATTTTTTATCATATCCATAATTATCCCCCATATACCAGTTCCGTACTTTGTCTCATCCTTATTATCAATATACCCCATATAACATTACCCTTTGATAATTTTTTATCCTATTATCAATATCCACCCTATTCCCCATTACCTTTATTTATTTTTCCATCCTATTTCATCCATATCCACCATATACATTACCTTTATTATTTTTCATACCTATTTTTCAATATCCCCCATATACCCATTACCTTTATTATTTTCATCCTTTTCATATTTCCCATATACCATATCTTTATATTATTTTTCATCCTATTTATCAATATCCCCCCATATACCCCATTACCTTTATTTTTTTTAATCCTATTCCTCAAATTTCCCGGTTGGGGTTTTGGGGGGAAAGGGGGGGGTTTTTATCATTTTTTTTTTTTTTTCCTTTTAAAGGGGGGGGGAAAAAAACCCCCAAAAAATTTTAATAAAAAAAAAAACCCTTTTTTTTTTTTTTTTAAAAAATTAAAACCCCCTTTTTTTTTTTTTTTTAAAAAAAAAAAACCCCCCGGGGGTTTTTAGGGGAGGTTTGGGTTTTAAACCCTTAAAAAAAAAAACCCCCCCCCCAAAAAAGGGGAAAAATTTTTTTTTTTTAAAAAAAAAAAAAAAAACCCCCCCCCCCAAAAGAAAAAAGGGGTTTTTTAAATTTTTCCCCAGAAAAAAAAAAGGGGAACGGGGGGGGGTTTTCCCCAAAAAAACCCCCCTTTTTTTTTGGGGGAAATTTTTTTTTAAAAAAAATTTTTTCCAAAAAAAGGGGGGAAAAAAGGGGGTTTTCCCCAATTGGGGGGGTTTTTCCCCCAAAAAAAACCCCCTTTTTCCCCCTTTTTAAAAAAAAATTTTGGATTTTTTGGCCGGGGGTTTTTTTCCCCCGGGGAAGGGGGGGGGGGGAAAAAAAAGGGGGGGGCCCCCGGGGGGGGGGCCCCCCGGGGGGGGCCCCCTTTGGGGGGGGGGGGGGGGGGTTTTTTTCCCTTTGGGTTTAAAAATTTTTTTCCCCCCCCCCCCCCCCCCCCCCCCCCCCCCCCCCCGGGGGGGGGGGGGGGGGGGTTTTTTTTTAACCCCCCCAAAAAACCCCCAACCCCTGAACCCAAAACCCGGTTTTAAAAAAAAAAAATCCCCTTTAAACCCCCCTTTTTTTTTCCCCCAAAAAATTTTCCCCAACCTTTAAAAATTTTTTCCCCCCCCCAAAACCCGGTTTTTTAAAAGGGGGTTTTTTTTTAAAAAAACCCCCGGGGGTTTTAAAACCAAAACATTTTTTTCAAAACCTTTTCCCCCTTTTTTCCCGGGGAAAAACCCTTTTTTTTCCCCCCTGTTTAAAGGGTCACCAGGAAAAACCTTTATCAGTTGATTTGTTGAAAATTTAAACAGGAGATCTTTTTAAGGCAACAGGTTTTGGCCCTCTTGGGGTGGTGCACCATTTCCAGCAAAAAGGTTGAGCAGGCAGGGGAAGGAAGGGAGAGCCACGGGGGGGAGTGTGACTTCCTGTGACCCGACGCCATCATCGGCCATACACTGATGCGGGGAGCGACGTTTCGGTGATTCCCATCCCTACTTGGTTGGGGGCTTCCCCCACAACGGGAAAAACTTTTATTTACAGAACATGGGGGGGGGGGGGGGGGGGGGGGGGGGGGGGTTCCTGGGGGTTTTTTAAGTTTGTGAGGGACTGCACGGTTTTATATACTTCCCCCCCCCCCCCCCCCCCCCCCCCCCCCCCCCCCTTTGTATTCAAAACATTTTGAGCCCTGCAAGGCCAAATTGCATCCCTGTCTTCCCCCAACTGTGGCACTGACGGGCCAAATTACATCCCTGTATTCACTGTGAGATTGCACGGGGCTTATACATACCGTTTTAAAATGTGAATTTCCCACGGGCCCTATTACATCCCTGTATTCATTGTGAGACTGCACAGGCTTTTATACTTACCTGTATTCATGTGGGACTGCAGGGGGCCTATTTACATCCCTGTTTTCCCACACACTGTGAGGATTGAAAGGGCCATAGACATTCGTGTATTCACACACTGTGGGGACTACTCAGGCCTTTTACATCCCTGTTTTACTGTGAGATGCACGGGCCCTTTTTTCCTACCTGTTTTCCCACTGTGAGGATGCACGGGCCCAAATATACATACCTGTCTTCCCCACACAAAGGTGGGGATAGCCGGGAAAAGAATATTCCAAGCTACTAGGTTGTTTAAAAAATTTTTTAGCCCAAGTTTGGGTTTTCTGCATGAAATACTGAAAAGTCGAAATCCCCCCAAAATTTTTGTGTGAAAAATTTTGATTTTGGGGATGAAAAGTTTGTTTAACTTCTCTTGTCGGGGAATTGTTTTTGGTATCAAAAACTGTCCATGGTGGTCGTTTAAAACTGCAATGTGGGGCTCGTTTATCGACCAAAAACCCTCACCAGGGCGGGAACCAATTAATGATGTATCAGTGCCCTTCACATTTTAGATGTTCCAAATGTCGGGGCCCTTTGGGGGCACTTCAATTCTGACCGGGCGTTAAAAGGGGTTCACGTCTTGCTGAATGTCCGTTGTGACCTGTCCCACTCAAAACGGTTTGAAAGAAAGGTAGATTGTTTCTTCAGCTTGTTTGAACACTCAGAATAAGGTAGAAAAGTGTAGTTGTTTTTGTTAGTTGTTTGAAAGGGCCCGTGCAAAGGATTGTTTTTTAAAATTGTTGTGAGGCAGTGCAAAGGGTTCTTTTTTTTTGCTTGTTTGAAGGGAAAGGATTGTTTTGTTTTTGGGTTGTTTGTGGGGAAAGGGAATGCAAAAAGGGTTTTTTTTGTTTTGCTTGTTGTTTAAGGGAGTCAAAGGATTTTTTTATGGGTTGTTCTGAAAGGGGGGTGTTTTAAAAGGGTTGGGGTTGTTAGCTTGTTTGAAGGCAAAGGATTTTTTTGTTAGCTTGTTGTGAAGGCCGTGCAAAGGATTTGTTTTGTTAGCTTGTGAAGGCCCGTGCAAAGGATTTTTTTTTGTTAGCTTGTTGTTTAAGGGAGTTTCAAAAGGTTGTTTTGTTAGCTTGTTGTGAAGGCAGTGCAATGGATTTTTTTGTTAGCTTGGGTTTTGAAGGCAAAGGGGTTGTTTTGGGTTTGCTTGTTTTTGGGGGGCAAAGGATTGTTTTGTTAGCATGTTGTGAAAGGGAGTTT
>JAMYXO010000259.1:0-58186 GCA_033310375.1 Conus canariensis | reverse complement strand
GTGGTACATTTTACCCCAACCACCATCACTTGTCACCCCTAACCCCTATGCGTCCACCCTTTCCCATTCTCACCTCCATAGTATACCCCACTGTTCTTCATAATGTTGTCTTCCCATTATCATAAACTCATATTTCTGCCCTGCAGTTAATCCACTGAATGTGTGTTACATTTCACCCCAACCACCATCACTTACCACCCTTAACCCCTATGCATCCACCCTTTCCCATTCCCACCTCCATGGTATACCCCACTGTTCTTCATGATGTTGTCTTCCCATTGTCGTTAACTCTTTCTGTCCTGCAGTGGCACACCCCCTTTCAGTTGCCTTCCCGATTCACACTACTATTTCCTCTCATCTTTTCCTTTTTCCCATTTTTTTAAGAGTAAAAAAAAATCATGCCTGTCATTTGCATTTATTTTCATTTTTACCCTTTTCACTCTTTCCTGTTTTTGATTTTGAAAAAAAATCAAATCTTGCTTTCCCATTTAACCGTTTTCTTCTCAGTTACGGTTCTGTTGTTTCTCCTACAACTATTCCGTCTGAAACCCTTTGCCTTTGATTCACTTTGATTCTTGGTTGCATCCTTTACTTGAGTCATTAACAACAAACAAAAGCATTAGTTTTAAAAAAGTAAGAATCTGATAAACCAAAAATCGAAATAGTTGGACACCAAAACTCTGATAAACCAAAAATCGCAATTGTTGGACACCCATCACCTTCATTTGGGCATTTATTTTATCAAGAAAAGTGCCACTTGGTTTTCTCTGTCCCTAACTGTCCATTCAGTGTGTGGCTTAAAACATAGTTCTCTCTCTCTCTCCTTCTCTCTCTCTCTCTCTCTCTCTCTCTCTCTCTCTCTCTCCCTCTCTCTGTCAAGCAGCAGTTATTTCATTCACAGTTCTCTCCCGTGATTCACAATTGGTGTAATACAGTCAGATTTATAGCAGTAGAATGTATCTTTTCAGCCTGTTTGGCAACACACACGCACACGCACACACACACACACACACACACACAACAAATTATCTGTAGTTTGGTAATGATACTTGAATGCTGCTCAGCAGAATCTGTTTTTGCTTTGTTTTGTTTCTTTTCATTTTTTTAAAAATTCTGTGCTTAGCATCTGGTGTGTCACTTTCTTAGTAAATGTTCAGAAAGTCCAACTATCTGAAGAGCTTGGCTATGATGTCATCAGAAGTGTGTGTGTATATGTGGGCAGGGGTTACTGCCCCCTGTGTTGCTCACATTTTTGTTAGATTGGCAGCCAGCCTTCAACTTGCATTTATGTGAGTGCGATGATGCGAGATTTATACTTAGTTCATCGTTTCTTGTCCACTAGAAAGGCGATGTCATATTTGATTTTTTGTGTTGAGAAAAAAAAGTTTCCTATGTTGATTAGGAAGTTGTGGAAGTGTTGTCTTCGTCATGTCTGTGTCAGTGTGTGTGTAGTTTATAAAAACAAAAAACAAAACAAAAAACCTAAAGACAATTTGAAAAAAAAAATTAAAAAAAACTTATAAAATATAAAAATTAAAAAAAAAAAGTTTAGAAAAATACATATGGCAAAAAAAAGTTTCCTATGTTGATTAGAAAGCTTTGGAATTGTTGTCTTCGTCATGTCTGTGTCAGTGTGTGTAGTTTATGAAAAAAAAACAAAAACAAAAACAAAAACTAAAGACAATTTGAAAAAATGAAAAAAAAAACTTACAAAATATAAAAATGAAAAAAAAAATTGGTTGCTTGTTAACGTACTTTTCTGGTAGTGAGTTAGGAAGACTTTTTATCTTACTAGTACCCAGAACGCACATGCAGCTTATTTAAGTACTCCGCTGCTGCCATTTGGAGAGGAACTCATTGAGTGTCGGCACTGGATGGTATGAATGCTTTCCAGCTTGACGCAAAGCTCATGTGTGCAGGCAGATTCTGAGCTTACTGTTGCGTTTATCAGTTGTGACCAGAGAATGCATCCAGTCTGTAGGCTGATGACTTTGAAGTGTGACATTGGAAATGACTTCACTTTCTTCAGTCTTTCACAGCACCACTGGGGTGTATCACCCACTGGATCCTGGATAATCCAGGATTTGGAAAGGGCTGGGACGGAAGGAGGGAGGGAGGGAGGGAAAGGACAGGAATAGACAGGTGAAGGTGTGGGAATTTCTGCACTTTGCAGAAAAAGGTTGTGTGTGTGTGTATGGGAGGGCATGGGAAGGCTGATGGGGAGGAGGGGGGGATGGGGCGTGGCATTGGAGACAAGATGAGGTGCTTGTAATGGTGAAAACATCATTGTGTGTTTTCAGTGGTAATCACCGTGTTGCTATCACAGCACAGCTGAAGAATAGGCAATTAAGAGGGCTCAGTGAGAGTACTCTGTGCACAGCACAGCTGAAGAATCGGGCAATTAAGAGAGAGGACGTCCAGCTGAGATGTACTCTAGTGCACAGCACAGCTGAAGAATCGGGCAATTAAGAGGGCTCAGTGAGAGTACTCTGTGCACAGCACAGCTGAAGAATCGGGCAATTAAGAGGGCTCAGTGAGAGTACTCTGTGCACAGCACAGCTGAAGAATCGGGCAATTAAGAGGGCTCAGTGAGAGTACTCTGTGCACAGCACAGGCTGAAGAATCGGGCAATTAAGAGGGCTCAGTGAGAGTACTCTGTGCACAGCACAGCTGAAGAATCGGGCAATTAAGAGGGCTCAGTGAGAGTACTCTGTGCACAGCACAGCTGAAGAATCAGGTTATTAGGAGAGCTCAGTGAGAGTACTCTGTGCACGCTTGTGCGTGCGCGTGTGTATGTGTGCGTGCGTGTGTGTGTGTGTGTGTGTGTGTGTGATTTGTGTTTCTTACAATTCAGATAGAAAGGTGACAGCAGTTGAAATTCTCTAATTTTAACAGCACAGCTTGGAAGAACAGGGGAGGGGCGAGGAGGGATGGGAAATGGGGGTGGGGTGGGGAGACTTGGGGGGAGGGGATGGGTGGGGTGGGGGGGGGGGGGGGGTGGGTGGGGGGTGGGGGGGTGGGTGGGGAGGCGGGGAGGGGGAAGGGAGGGGGTTGGGGGGAGGTGTGTGTGTGTGTGTGAGAGAGTGTGCTATTCACAGGGGCAACTGTGACGGTACAAAGTGTCCGCAGAAACAAAGTGTCTGCATGTGGACACTTTGTTCCCTTCGGACACTTTGTACCGTGAACTGACATTCAAAGTGTCCGCAGAAATCCTGCGGACCTTTGTTCCGCGAGATGACATATAACTTACAAAAGTGGAACAAAGTGTCTGCAGTCTGTTCAGCCTCAGTGTGAGTGGGTGAATGTGCATGTACACTCCCATGCGCGTGCATGCGTGTGTTTATGGTGTGTGTGTGTGTGTGTGTGTGTGTGTGCATCTTAATTTTTTTTTAAAGTTTAAAATTTGTTGACTACTTCTTTGTGCAACAGCGCACAAAGTTTAGATTACGCTCACGTGCACGCGTGCGCGTGCGCACTGCACACACACACAAACACACACACACAAACACACACACACACACACACACTCTCACACGCACGCACGCACACCACACACGCACGCATGCACGCGCATGGGAGTGTACGTGCACATTCACCTACTCACACTGAGGCTGAAACGGCTGCGGACACTTTTTTTTTACTTTTTTTTTTTCTTAACATTTTTATTTTCTTTTATTATTACAGAAACTGAAATGTGCAACAACATCAATATTCAGAAATTAGGTATATGGCAAGCTAAACATAGATACATAGACAAGTAAGTATATACACAAACAAAAAGAAAGATACAGCCTTCAGCATATCATCATTTATCTATCTAAAGCATGGTTACTTGATGACGTAAACAGCATAGCACAATGCATTGTACTTAAGGCAAATCCTTTCTATGTAGTGTAATCATGCTTTAAAAGTAAAAAAAAAAGAAAGAATAGGATAGAGAGATCAGTGAGGATAAACGAAAAGCACGAGGAAGGACAGGTAGGAGGACAAACAAGCGGACACACTGACAATTAACCAGATTAACATTAAGACAGAATGGGTTGGTTCACAGCAAATGAAGATAGGCTATTTTCACAGAACACATTGTCTCAATGATAGCAACCTTGAAAGAAAAAAAAAAACGTACACATTGAGTAACATACACGAGCCTCATAGACTGTCATCAGCAAGGGAGCAGAAATATTGTTTGTTAGTCTAGTGCTTAGTTATCATATATTGCATTATATACATTCACACTGACAAAAAACAGTTTAAGCATCAAAGACGAGGGGCTCATATGCAAGCCATTTTGTCTGGAAGTCCATGTGGTTCATTGTTAAATATGAGTTATATTTTTCAATTCTAAATCTGTATTTCAGTATTCTCAAAAAGACAGTTAATTGTGGGAGACTGCCTTCTAACTTACATTTATATACATACTGTTTTGCCAGAAGAATGATAAAGTAGAAAATAAAATCACCTGCAATTGTTGCATCAAAACCTAGAAGTATAAGAGATTCTGTTAAACGTTTGTTCCGCTTTTGTAAGTTATATGTCACCTCGAGGAACAAAGTGTCCGCAGGATTTCTGCGACACTTTGAATGTCAGTTCACGGTGCACTTTGTTTCTGGAGACACTTTGTACCATCACAGGCAACATTGTTGGGGACACATACTAGCTCATTCTGTTTTCTGTGCAGGTGTTGCAAGACTGCTGAGGACGATCCAAGACTATTTGGAGGGCCGGTGATGAGATGAGGTAGGGGTGTGTGTTTGTGTGCATGCGCGTGTGTGTGTATGTGTGTGTGTGTGTGTGTTGTTTACAGAGATAACATTATTGTTGGGTTACCTTTTTTGTGTTTTCTATGTAGGTGTCTCAGGAAAACTACAGACAGTAGACAGAGAGGAGAGCTGAATGTGAGACGAGTGTGTGCATGTGTCTGTCTTTCTGAGGTAGAAAAGGATAGAAGTGGATGGGGAGACAGAGGTGTTCAGGAAGAAGGAAAGGGAGGCAAGGGGGGGGGGGGGGGGCTGGAGATGGGAGAGGAGGGAAGAAGAAGGGAAGGGTGACAGGGAGGGGAAGGTGTGTGTGTGTGTGTGTGTTCACAGGGGCAACATTTGGGGGGCATATGCTAACTCACTGTGTTTTCTGTGCAGGTGTCGCAGGACTGCTGAAGAAGACATTGGACCACTTGAAGGGTCGAAGATGAGGTGATGGGTGTGTGCGTATGTGCATGTGTGTGTATGCATGCACGCGTGTGTGTATGTGCGTATGTGTGTGTTTGGTATTTACAGGGTTAACATTGTTGCTGGATTTCTCTGTTAATTGTGTTTTCTGTGCAGGTGTCTCAAGATGAATGCAGGCATTGGACCGAGAGGATTCCAACCAAGTGTGGAGATTAAAAGGTGACCTCCACCGTCTCCAAAACCTAAGCCATCTCCACCTGCAGGCAAGTCTGTCTGCGGGTGTGGTGAACAAAGGGTCTGGTGAACAAAGGATCTGGTGAACAAAGGGTCTGGTGAATGAAACAAAGCTGTCCATCATCAAACAAATTTTGGAGCACCTAAGGCGGTAATGTACCGTAAAGTTCGACTATAAGCCGCGACTTTTTTCCCCAGCTTTAAACCCTGTGGCTTAAACAATGATGCGGCTTATTTGCAGATTTTTCCGATTTCAGGAGCATCATACCCTCGTCTATTCTTAGCTTCTCTGTAACTCACCATATCGTGTTTACTGTTCATGAATTTTTATTATGTTTTTAACTACGATTTTCTCTGTAATCATGTAATGGAATCAGTAACCCGTTCAGAAATACAGGAATCGACATAAGTAAAGCCCATTACTGATATCTATTTTCATTAGTTTGTCTTGTACAAAAATACGATCGCTTCAAACGGCGCGATGTGTGGGCCATTTCCGACCTGTTTAATCTCGACGAACACCAGCTGAATTACAAACAAAATAACTAAGCATTGGCACGGTATTAAGCAAAATAAAACAATCGAATCATTTCATTAATGTTGTGGTTTGTTATTATATGCGTTATCTTACCAAGTGCGTCTTGCAATTCAAAAACGATTAGCGCATTCGACTCGGTCATTGTCAGACCTCGGCTTCGTTCCGCCATTGTTGAAATCGTGGACAGGGAGTGAAGGTTTGCATTTGATACCTTCGCTTTGATTGGCTTGCGCTTTCGAGTACTCAACCTATCGCTTAGCTTGATACACCAATGAATGCAAGAGAGAACTGCCTTTCTAGCGCATCGTTAATGTGTTGGTTTTTTTCGGAATTTTTTTTAAGCAATGATGTTGGAAAGACAACACTTGTAAGAAGCCTTATAAAAACTTCGATTCTAATCGATTTAAAATACATCGTACTAAAAAAAAAAAAAAAAAAAACTGAAGTAAAGCTGGAAACATGCTCTTGTATTCTGACCTATTTAAACGCCAATGAATGCAATGAACACATTGTATGTGTTGATTTTCGACACTATGTTAACTCAACGCTCGGCCAACTGCCGCCTGCGGCACATCGGACTGTGTTGTATATATCTGCAGCTTATAAACCGGTGCGGCTTATTTGTGAAAAAAGTTCAGATTTAAAAAAAATTTAGTGGGTGCGGCTTATATACAGATTCGCTCAATAGACCGAACTTTACGGTATTCTTTTTTTTTCTGTTCTTTTTTCCTACGACCAAAATCCACCTCTCCATTTTATGGCACTTCACACTGTCCTCTTCATCTGCAAACCCCCCCCCCCCCCCCCTCCAAAGCGGAAGAAAAAAAAACAAAACAATTTCCACTACTAACTTTTTTGAGTAAGCTGTCTTTTTTCTGAGCACTGCGTTTTTCGCCTTTTTTTTTTTTTTTGTAAACTGATTTCTCACACACCATGCATAGTTTTGTTCTCTTACAAATGGACATTTTTTTTTTTTTAGCTGATTTTAATGTTTCGCCGTTTGATACTAAGTACAGTGTCTGGGTTTGTACATGTTCTCATATGTGGTATACTGACACTCTCACTCTCATTATGTGCTGCATATCAAAGAGAACAAAAATGAATAAAACAAAAGACTGTTAATTTCTTCCTTTTCTTTCAGTTTTTCCCTCAAGTCGTTTTCGCACATGTCACCTGACATTTTTTCAAATGAGCAAACTGAGTAGGTTCTTATATGACGAGGTATGTGAGTACTATAACATACACTGCAGTATAGTGCAACAGAGGTTGTTATATGACGAGGTATGTAAGTACTATAACATACACTGCAGTATAGTGCAGCAGAGGTTGTTATATGACGAGGTCCCTCCGGGGGTTGCAACCTTGCCGTGGTCGGAGGGCTTGCGTGGTCCAGTGATCTTTTAGGCTTTGCTGACGGGGCATCAATACTAGACTAGATGGTTAGTTGTCAATGCTTCTAGGCCTGTATAGCCAAGCTGCTGACTGGCCAAGCATTACGTGGTAGGAATTGATGCCCCTGGTAGGGTCTCCCATGTCAGAAAGGTTAGGAGTGAGGGCCCAGACAAATAGTAACCCACCTTTTTCCTATTCTGTCTTCTGCCTTTCTTAACGGTTCTTTTCTTTCTTCGTCTCCCTTTCAAGCCTTCTTTTGCACACTCTTTTTCTCTCTGTGGTCTTCTTAAGATCCGCCGCGTTTGCCGTGCGGTGCGACCTGTGACGGAGGGGGATGAGATCCTGGTGATTGAGAGGGCCAACGCCCTCAACACATCACTTTGGCTCGGACCTCTCCTAGACAGGAGGTACACTCTGGCCTGGGTGTATCAATCGGCTTCCCCTTCGTGGGGCTGGGTCAAGACAGGCAGTTCTCCGACTGGCCAAGGTAACCCCTGCAGTGCTCAGCTCTCTGTTCCCGGGAGTTGGGCATGATCAGGGGGGATAGGGTCAGTAGGCTTCTGTTTGTCGTATATCTCTCCTGAAGCCTGGAAGGGGTCAAGACAATGAGTTCTTGGCCCTGGCCCTTAGTTGGACTCCATGGTGGGTGGGTAAGGGAGAGACGAAATTTCTAAACATAAATCATGGCTTTATCCAAAATCACACCCCCCATAAAAAAGAGGAAGGCAGTGGACCCCATTTCTGGTCATAACGATTCCGACAGTGACTCGGATATGGAGACGAGACAGATGACAGGTTTTTGGGCTTCCTGGCTTGTGGTTGAAGGGACAGAGCAGGAAAAGCCTATTTCTGCTCTGAGTCCTTTTGCTATTCAGAAGGGCTTTCAGGGTCTAGCAGGTGACCCTCAGTCAGTGAAAAGGCTACGGAATGGCACTTTCCTCGTCCAGTGCAGATCAAAGAGGCAATCGGAGCAGCTGCTGAGGGCAACAAAACTTGTGGACAGAGAGATCCGGGTGACCCCCCATAAGCAGTTAAATTCGACCAAAGGGGTTATTCGGTGCCCGGATTTGAAAGGTGTCTCGGAAGCGGAGATCAAGACAGAACTTGCGTCCCAAGGTGTGACAGAGGTACATAGGGTGACAGTCAAAAAAGGTGCAGAAAGAGTGCCCACCAACACCCTCTTTCTGACATTCTGCAACCCTGTGCTGCCTCCGGTCATTAAAGTCGGATACTTAAATGTACGTGTCCAACTGTATGTCCCATCCCCGTTGAGGTGTTTCAAATGCCAGAAGTTTGGACATGTCAGAGACCGCTGTTCTGGGCAGGAGGTGTGTGGTGTTTGTTGCAAGGCAACCCATGATGGGCCGTGTAAAGACCCGGCTCATTGTGCGAACTGCGGTGGCGACCACCCCTCCTCTTCACGCAACTGCCCTGTTTGGGTTCAGGAGTCCACCATCCAAAGAGTGAAGACTGAAAAGAAAATTTCGTTTTTTGAGGCCCGCAAACAGGTTGTTGGCAGTCAGACGTCAACAGTGTCTTCTTATGCTTCCGTTACAAAGAAAGTTTCCACCCGTTCAGTCTGCTGCCAGACTGACAATTTTACTTTCACCAAGACATTGCAAGAAAGACCGTTAAGCTTTGGTGGAAGCAAGTCCACCGCCTCCCAACCCAAAGTGGGTGCCCCTGGTGGAGGCAAAAAATCCGCCACCCCTCAGACTGCCCAGCAGTCTACTCCATCTGCTGCTGGGCAGATGAAAAAGCCAGGCCTCCCGCCTCGAACTTCCTCGAGCAGTGCCCGTGCGGGCAAGGGAGTTCAACCAAGTGTGGAGATGGTGGAGATGAGGAAGAAACCTCCACCATCTCCAAAATCCAGACCTTCTTCACCTGTGGGCAAGTCTGCCAGCAGGTCTGAAGACCCAAACAGCCCAATGAAACTAAGCAATAAATTTGCTCCACTGAACGCAGACGATGACGAGGAGATGACCTGACTTCTCTCCTGTTCATCCTCTGCACCATGGATAGTAGTAAACTAATCCATTGGAATATCCGTGGCCTAAATTCAAATTTTGAGGAGCTGCAACTTCTGTGTCAAACTGTAAAACCTTCCGTCGTGGCTCTTCAGGAAACTAAAATTCAAAGCCAGAAGACCTTCACTCTCTCTGGCTTTAATATTCTTTCTAAACCTGCACAACCATCCACATTGGGACTGTCAGGCGGTGTTGCCCTTCTTTTACACAAAACTTTGCTGTTTAGTCCTGTCGCTCTGACTACCTCCCTTCAGGCTGTAGCTGCGAGAGTCACTCTCCACAAGACTGTTACAATCTGCTCACTGTATCTGCCACCTTCTGTCCCGGTTTGTCGTCAGGACCTTGTCAGTCTGATCGAAGAACTTCCTCGACCTTTTTTTGCTGTTGGGTGACTTTAATGGTCACAATCCTCTTTGGGGTAGTGTCAGTTCGTCATCCAGAGGTCTGCTTCTTGAGGATGTCCTTTCAGACTTTGATTTGTGTTGTCTGAACGATGGAGCTCCAACTTACCTCCACTCTTCCACAGGTTCACTTTCGTGCTTAGATTTGTCGATTTGTGACCCCTCGCTGGTCCTGGACTATGAGTGGTCTGTCCATGACGATCTGCACGGAAGTGACCATTTCCCTGTTCTTTTAAAACCCTTATTAACTGAAAACATCTCTGTCTCACAACATCTTAATTATAAGAAGGCTAACTGGAATCTTTTTGCCACCAATATTTTGAAAGAATTCCAGGACACTGATTTTCTTCAGAGTCCAGACCCAGCTGAATCTCTGACTAACACTGTGATAAAGTGTGCTAAAACCTGTATTCCAATGTCTTCCAATAAACTCCAAATGCCCAAAACACCCTGGTTTAATTTAGACTGCCAACAAATTTCAAAAGTTCGCAAACGGGCTCAGCGTCGGGTATACCAACGACCTTCAGGTTCCAACGCTCGAGCCCATCAGAAACTCCGCGCCAAATCAAGACACACTTTCAAAATCAGTAAACGTCAGTCTTGGAGAAACTTTTGCTCCGGGCTGACATCAAAAACTTCAAAGAAAAAAGTCTGGAACATCATCAGAAAAATCAAAGGGAAAAACACCAACCCCTCCATTCATCACCTGAAACTTGCCGATGCTCTGATCACTGACAAAGAAGCTGTTGCCAATCTGTTGGCCTCCACCATCCAACAGAACTCCTCATCTTCAAATAAATCTGCAGTCTTTTTAAAAAACAAACAGCTCAGAGAGAAATCTTTATACAATTTCACATCAGACAACTCTGAAGCCTACAATCTCCCTTTTTCAATCAATGAACTGAAAACAGCTTTACAAACCTGCACTGATTCTGCCCCTGGTCTGGATGATATTCATTATCAGGTTTTGAAACATTTTCCAGAAAGCTGTCTCCAGACTCTTCTTAAAGTATACAACCATATCTGGACCACAGGGTACTTTCCGCCCTCCTGGCGGAAAGCCCTGATCATTCCAATTCCAAAGCCTGGAAAGGACCTTACCAACCCTTCCAACTATCGTCCGATAGCTCTGACTAGCTGCCTCTGTAAGTTGATGGAAAAGATGGTCAACTCCCGTCTGATGTGGAAGCTGGAAACCGATGGCCTTTTGGCCAGTCAACAGTGCGGTTTCCGGAAATACCACTCGACAGTTGACCATCTAATCCGTCTGGAAACCACCATCCGCAATGCCTTTGTCAATAAACAGCATGTGGTCGCTATCTTTTTCGACCTCGAAAAAGCATATGATACCACATGGAAATCAGGAATTCTTCTGGACCTGCACAGACTTGGTTTCCGTGGTCACCTGCCTCTGTTCATACAGAACTTTTTGGCTGATCGACAGTTCCAGGTGCGTGTTGGCACCACACTCTCTGACATCCATGGGCAGGAGTTGGGTGTCCCTCAAGGGAGCATCCTTTCTCCTGCTCTTTTCAGCATTAAAATCAACGACATTGTGAAATCGGTAAGCCAGGGCTCTGAGTCCTCTCTGTTCGTTGACGACTTTGCGCTGTACACAGTGGGAGCTTCTTACCCCAGCGTACAGCGTCGACTCCAACTTTGTGTCAACAAGATCCAGCAGTGGGCCGAGGAAAACGGGTTTACCTTCTCACGTACCAAAACTCAGTCAATCCATTTTCACAATTTTCGTCAATTTTTTGGTGATCCTGAAATTCGTCTGGACAAGTCCACCATTCCAGCTGTAAAAGAAGCCAAATTCCTTGGAGTTATTTTTGATCAAAAACTCAACTTTCTCAGCCACATTAAAAATCTCAAAACCTCTTGCCAGAAAGCTCTGAATATTCTGCGGGTCGTAGCACACACTGACTGGGGCGCTGATAAGAAAACTTTGCTGCATCTCTACAGAGCCCTGGTCCGCTCCAAACTGGACTATGGTTGTGCTGTGTACGGCTCTGCAAGACCCTCTTATCTGAAACTCTTGGACCCTATCCACCATCAAGGGCTTCGTCTCTGTCTTGGAGCATTTCGCACCACCCCTGTGTACAGCCTGTACGCAGAGGCAGGTGAACCCTCACTGTCCAACCGCAGGCTGAAAATGTCTCTAAATTACTACATCAGACTGTTCTCAGAACCACAGAATCCTGCCTATGACTGTGTCTTTGACCCCCAGTTTCAAAACAAATTCGAAAACAACCCTAACTGTATTCCGCCGTTTGGTGTTCGTATGCAGCCTCACGCGCGGAATGCAGGTCTAGACCTAGGAGTTGTGTCTGATTTTTCCAAGTTTCCGGATCAGCCTCCGTGGACCTTTTTCACACCAGAGATTCGTTTTGATCTCGCAGCTTTTCGTAAAGAGTCCACCAGCTCTCAGGCATACAAGGCATTGTATGCTGACCTCTGTTCAAAATTTCCATCCTGTCAGAAAATTTTCACTGACGGTTCCAAGTCTGAGGATGGAGTGGCCTGTGCAGCCTATTGCCCTGGTGCTCCTTCTCAGATACTGTTAAAACATATACCTCCAGATGCCTCTGTCTATTCTGCTGAACTTACTGCTCTGGTTCTGGCATTGAAAATAATTTCACAATCTACCAAGAGGGACTTTCTGGTTCTGTCGGATTCGCTGTCAGCTTTGGAGGCCATAGCTGGCCGCAACCTTCAGCATCCAGAACTTTTACGTTTCTTTGAACTTTTTAGCAAGTTGAAAGTGGATGGTTACAACATTATTCTAGCTTGGGTTCCTGGTCATGTTGGCATCGGAGGTAACGAAATGGTTGATCGTTTAGCCAAGAATGCCACAAGAGAGAAATTGTCCAACATATATATCCCCTGCTCAGATCTGAAACCCAAAATTAATGATTATGTGAGAGACCTCTGGCAGGAGGATTGGAATACCCAGACGGATAACAAACTCTTTCGGATCCGTCCAAACCTTAAGGAGTTCCTCCCATCTACGTCTGGTGGTCGTAAAGAGGAAACGGTTCTGTGCCGGCTGCACACCGGCCATTCGTATTTTACTCATTCCTACCTTTTAAAGAGTGAAGAAGCTCCGTGGTGCATTCCATGTCATGTGCCACTCACAATGAAACATATTCTTTTAGAGTGTTGGGACTTGCACGATGTGAGACACAAACATTTTACAGCAGAGTCCATGAAGATCCTGTTCAGGGATGTCCCGCCTGACGTGATCCTTGACTTTTTGAGAGAGATTAACATTTTTCATCTGATTTAAGATTTTACGGAAGAAAGATTTTTAATGAAGTTTCTGGTGCGTTTCTAGAAGATGTCATTTAAAGAGATGTGTGAAAGTTTTTTTTTTAATTTTTTTTTTTTTAATGACTTGTGAGTTGATTTTAACGTGGTGACAGCCCTGATGTGGCCCCTTGCGGTCGGCTGGGCTATAAGCAACATTATCTTATCTTATCTTATATGACGAGGTATGTAAGTACTATAACATACACAGCAGTATAGTGCAGCAGAGGTTGTTATATGATGAGGTATGTAAGTACTATAACATACACAGCAGTATAGTGCAACAGAGGTTGTTATATGATGAGGTATGTAAGTACTATAACATACACAGCAGTATAGTGCAACAGAGGTTGTTATATGAGGAGGTATGTAAGTACTATAACATACACAGCAGTATAGTGCAACAGAGGTTGTTATATGAGGAGGTATGTAAGTACTATAACATACACTGCAGTATAGTGCAACAGACTTGTGGATAATAAAAGGAGACAGATAGAAAGAGAGAGAGGGGGGGGGGGGGGGGGAGACAGACAGACATGCAGGCAGACAGAACGACAAACAGACAGAGAGGGTTGGGGAGATACAGTGTGTGAGTAAGTGTGTGTGTGTGTGTGTGTGTGTGTGTGTGTGAGGGATAGAGAGAGGGAGAATGTTTACAGAGAGACAAAGAGAGTGACAAGCATATAAAACTCATATACATAGTTATGTCACCATATACTTAAACCATAGCAGTAATAGAACAAGCAGGCCAGCAAACAAACAAGCAAAGAAAATAAAGTTTATCCATCAATATATATGTAACCAAGATAAGTATCTAACATCTCTTAGTTTGATTCCTCTGTCAAATATTATTTGTAAAGAAATAGGAGATAGCGTCTTTTTATAGACACTGATGGACATTTTTCCTTATAATATGAGTAGGTTAATGTATAAGTATTTGTTCTTTAGGATATCTCGATCTATTTACACGAAACGAAACTTCCACTGCTGTCAGTGTTATTTTACTATTTGTTTTTATATATATTTTTTTATTCTAAGAACTCCCAGAACCTTTTTAAGACCACACAGTTGAGGAAAAAATGTTCTATAAAGTCTGTCTGATCATTGCAATAAGAATATTTGTTATTTTCTGCTACTTTCATTTTGTTAAGCACAATATTGGTAAGGTAAATGTTGTGTAAGATTTTCCAGTGTAGGACTCTTAAGTCTTATGTCTTTGGTGGCTTCTTTAGCTGTGGACCACGCTGATCTGTCTAATTCATATCCAAATTTTCTACGCCAAAAATGACATGATGTTGATGAGTCTATCTATCTTCCTTAATAAATACTGTTTAATGTTTTTTGGTTTTAAATCAAAGTCCTTTTCATCACAAGGGAGTGTGGATGTTTCAGGTTCACCCCACTCTATCCACTGCACCCACTCTTGAGGGATGAGTTGACAAGAGCGTTATACTCAAACAGAATGTTTGCTTTGTTTTTACCGATTATATTTTGTACTTCTTCCAGAGACAACAGTCTCTTTTCATCGTAATGGATGATGTTTTTCATTTGATCGATCCATTTTTTTTGCCAGTTTTGAAAGAAAATAACTTTCTTTTTGTACTTAATCATAGGATGGTTGAACAGGAGCTGAGAATGAAAATTATTACAGTTGATTTCATTAGGCCCTGTTATGGTTTTGCTGTTGAGATGGTTACCAAAACTTTTCTCCAGAACTCATTGTTTATCCTATCAAGGACTTTCATTTCTTTGGACCTAGCATTTAAATGAAAAACACCAGATCCACAGGCAGTCTTTGGAAATGTCACATGGGTATGAACTTTCAGTTTTCATGAACTTCACTGTTCTACAGTTTCCCAATCCACTGCAAATACAAAGTTTCTGGAATTGAATTATGTTGATCATGTTTAAGCCTCCATCATCAATATCAGATTCCATTGTTGGTCTTTTTCCCTTTTCAAATGCTTTTCTGTTGATAAACCTTTTCTGCCACAGAAATTTATACAACATTGTGTTCATTTTATTTCAGATTATTTCTGGGATGCCAACAGATTGCACAACATGGACCAACTGGCTGATCAAAAAGGTTTTTATCACAATGACTTTACCCTGGACACTTTTTTTTTTTTTTTAAATTAATTCTATAATTTCGTTCGATTCTATCTTTCCAGTTATTTTCTGTATTTCTTGCCATTTTATTGATTTCAAAATAAATGCCAAGAATTTTTATTTTCTCTACAGTAGTGAATGGCCAATTTTGTTCTTTTCTCTGTCTTCCCATTTCTGATGCCTTTGTTTTTATTTTATTTAATTTGATACCAGATATTTCCTGAAAAGAAGTTAATATTTCCAGTGATCTGGTCATATCATTACAATCTCCGAGGAACAACGTGGTGTCATCTGCCATTTGCTTTATTTTTAAATAATAGTTTTCAGTTTGAGAATGTGTAGGCATCTTAATTCTAATTTACTGTACTGCTTCTAATTTTGATAGCCAACAATTTAATGGCGAAAATAAAAGCTAGTGGAGAAAATGAACAACCCTGTCATATGCCACAATTCAGACTAAAGGGCTGAGAAAGTCAGCCACCATGATTTATAGATGCAAAATTACTGTCCGTCAGTGTTGATATCCATTTCTTAACATCAGAACCAAAGCCATACAAATCAAAGGTATTCAGTAGAAAAGCTTTAGTTATCGAATCAAACGCTTTGGAAAAATCAATGGCCAACAAGTATCCCGCTTGATTAGTTTTATTTAGGTAGTTAATTGTGTCATCAATTGATCTTATGATTGTCGCAATGTTTCTGCCTTTAATGTATCCAACCTGATCTTCTTTAACTAATTAATTAATGACTCGGCTAAGTTGAAGGGCTAAAACTTTAGCCAATAATTTAAAGTCACAGTTAGTAAGAGTAATAGGTCTCCAATTATTCAGATTATCCCTCTGTAGTTCTTTTGCTTTATGCATCAAGTTAGTAATACCATACCTTTGTAAATACGACAGTTCACCTTTATGAAAGGCCTCATAGAACACTGCCAATTTTTTTTTTGTTTTTTTAATGTGAAACATTCTATGGTCAATCCATCGCTGCAAAGGGCAGAGCCATTGTTCATGTGTTTTACAGCATTGGTCGTTTCTTTCAGTGTAATCATTCCCTCACAAGATGCAGCTTCCTCTTCATTGAGTCATGGGACATTTCCGTTTTGTAATTTAAATAAATTTGTTTTCTCCCTGACATCATGTGCAACTGTGGTCTGATTATGTATTGCTCTGAAGGAAAGTTGTAGAACAGCCCCTCTAACTGCCATACCTTTTACAAGCAGCTGGTTCCTTGCCTTCGTTGTTGCGGGGTAGATTCTCCAGGGGCCGTTGATCTGCTGGGTTCCAACCAATGACCCCTGACCGGCTGCTCTCTCTCTCCTGCCAAACACATTCCAGAATTGTCGGGCGATTGACGGATGAATCGGGAATGTCTTTTGTTTTTATGAAGATGAGGTTCACGCCAATCTCCACACTGGTAGCCATGATACTGAGCAAGCAAGCAGTTCAATTCAATGAAAATTGAAATAGAAAATGTCAAAATGATTTCTGAATGGTACAGCAACAAAGTCGCTGAATAGATTCGGCCGGTGCAGTGTGAAAAAAACGGCAAAGTCAGAAAAATGCCTTGCGCTGCGTGTTAACTCATGTACTGCTGTGAAGAGGCTCAGTCAAACATGTCCGCATGGCACGGCCGACGCTCGTTGAATCCTTTGAACTCAGACTTTGAGGAGCTGCAGTATACTTAACCTCCTGAGCACGATCAGCCCGTACGGGGCTTCCCGGTACAACACGATACGCCACGATCGTGGCGCAGTTCATATCTCGCGCTTTAACAGCATCCAATCCAATTGCTGCATAAAACTAACCAATCGAAAACTTCGTAGCACTTTCGTAGTGCCTTCGTGTGTCCTCGGAGTAGCTGTCTCGCCATTTTATCGATTGCTTTGGAATACTTTTTGACTAAAAATGAGCGACGTGGAAAGCCGCCACGAAGACGAAAATGTTCCACATGACACCAGCGATGAGTCCATTGGTGATAGCAACTCTGATGGCGACTATGAAGGTAATTATGCTTTTGTTTGGGTAGCTAATTGAATGGGAAGGGTTCAACAGCCTGGCTTTGTGTCGTCTACTGAAAGTTTCAGTGACTGAGCTGCAGTTACTGGTGTGTACGGGTTTGTTTACATGTGGTTTGCGGCCATCGTGGGCGCGTGTTGTTATTATTCTCAGACGCTTTATCTGTATTTGCTTATAATATAAATGGAATGTTGAATGAAACTTGTAATTTTATTTATTACTCTTTTGGTCTGTGTCAGTGATCATTCTGTTTTTGTTGTTGTTTGCTCCAAAACTTAGGATATTTCATAAAGGTGGCAAGTGGGCGTGTCAGTGTTGCAGACATCAACACTGTAGCGTTTGTATGTTACTCTCTGGTGTTCAATTTTATTTTCTATTCAAATAATGCTTATGGTAATTGTGAACTAAACATATATAATAATATTATGCCTAGACTTTCAGTTTTGAATTTATTTTATATAGAGCTACATATAATTTTGTTCAAGGGGGGGGGGGGGGGGGGGGGCTTTTTTGTTATGGAGATTTGATTGTAAATTGAGTATTCATACAATTTAGAAAAAAATATCTAACTTCATGATTTCTATTGCTATTATAACACAAATTATACTGCAAATGGGTTTGTTTTTGTCACTCCAGGCTCCAGCAGTGGAAGTGAAGAAGAGGCTGATGTAGGCGATGCAGGGGATGGACAAGATGTTCATGGCATTTGGATGCCAATCATTGGCGAGGATCCTGGACCACCTGAAATCCCCTTCACTGCTGCCCCAGGACCCAAGCATGCACCACCTCAGGATGCTAGGCCCATTGACTATGTCAATCTTTTTTTCAACAATGCCTTTCTGGATCATGTTGTTCATCAGACTAATGACTACAGCCAGGAATGGATCAACGCCCATGCTGATTACCTACGTGACAAGCCGTACTCCATCGTCCATCAGTGGATAAAAAGGGGACAGACAACACGGGAAGAAATGAGGGCTTTCCTAGCAATCTGTTTGAATATGGGCCTTATCAAAAAGGCAACAATTAGTTCTTACTGGGATACCTGTCATCCGAGCCAAAAAACACCTTGGTTCATTGAACATTTCTCCAGGGACAGGTTTCAGCTTATGATGAAGTTCATGCACTTCAATGCCAACAATGCGCAGCCCCCTCCTGATCACCCTGGCTACAAACTGCACAAAATTCAACCCCTGATTGAGCATTTCAATCAGGTCTTCCTCCACCATTTCCATCCAGACACCAACATCAGCATTGACGAGAGCATGGTGGGGTTCAAGGGGAAAACACCCCATCTTCGCATGTTCATGCCACAGAAACGTCATGCCCGCTTTGGTGTGAAATTGTGGTGTGTGTGTGACTCCACAACTGGGTCCACTTCAAGATGTGAAGTGTACAAGGGCAGAAACCCAGCAGAGCCTGCCCATCCCCTTGGATTCACTCATGCTCTTGTTAGGAGGCTGCTGGCGGAGTGCCGATTCCTGCATAGGGGCCATCACCTGGGAATTGACAATTATTTTTCATCACCTGACATCTTCTTTGATCTTCATGCCAATGGCACTACAGCAACAGGAACTGTCAGGACCAACAGAAGAGGTCTACCAAGAGCAGCCATCAACCAGAGGTTGAGGAACCGCCAGGTTTCTGAGCGTCGCAAAGGGCCTCTTCTCTGTGTTGCATACAAAGATGGCCAAAAACAGCCTGTTCTCCTAAGCACTGCTTCATCTGCTGGCTTTATGGAGATAAGAAACAGAAGAGGGCAGCAGATCCAGAGGCCCAAAGTGGTTGTGAAGTACAACACAGCCATGGGAGGGGTAGATCTCAGCGATGCTGGGCTGTACAAATACCTTGCAGAACGGCGGACCATGAAATGGACTCTGAAGGTAGCCTTTTCCATTTTTGGGAGGGCTATTTTGAACAGCTTCATTCTGTATGATCAGAACACCAGTGACAGGCCCAAACTGACCAGATACCAGTTCATGGTCCAGGTTGTGGAGGGACTGGTAGGAAACTACTTCCCTGTGAAGGTTGTGAGAAAGCGGCGGACCCAGGCAGAGATCCAGGCAGCCAGACAAAACCCTCCACTGCAAGTTGCCCCTGCCCAGCCTCCCCAGCCCCAGCCAGGTCCTGCAGGAGCTGGACATGAGCTCAGGAAGCTGCCAGTGGGCAGAAGGAGGACTGTGTTGCTGGTCATGACAGGCGCGTCAGGTCATCATGGGAGTGCCCTACATGTGACGTTGGATTGTGCCCAAATTGTTTTGCCAGATACCACAGAAGATAACTTACTTTCTCTGGTGTGTACATAGGATGTGTGTAAATAGTTTGATCAGTGTTTTGGACAAATCAGAGACATTTGTGTTCAACTGTGAGACTTTTTCTGTGAAACTTCCATTTTTTGGATTATGTTTTTCGCATCACCCTGGATACTTTACTGGATACCTGCTGTCAACTTGTGCAAGGCAAGTTATTTTCTTTATTCTTATTGCAAAGATCAGTCTTTTCTCTTTCTAAAAATGTATAGATTTTGTACTCTAGTGTTCATATGAGAGTAGTGAAAATTAACAAGTACTACCCATTGACGTTTTTGCAGACCTGAATTATAAGCCATTGTTTTAGTACACGTCTTCATTATATATAGTGCCAAGAGGGTTAAACCTCAGGTAGTAGCTCTTCGGCAAACAAAAGCTCAAAGCCAGAAAACCTTCAGTCTTTCTGGCTTCAATATTCTGTTGAAACCTGTGCAACCTTCCATGTTGGGACTAACAGGTGCCATTGCCCTTCTTATCCACAGGCTTTAATGTTCAGCCCTGTTGCTCTTATTACCCCTCTTCAGGCAGTAGCTATGAGAGTCACTCTCCATAATACCTTGACAGTTTGCTCGCTGTATCTACGACCTGTCTTGGTTTGTCATAGGACCATGTCAGTCTGTTTGAAGAACTTCCTCGCCCTTGTTTGCTGTTAGGTGACTTTTAATGTCAGTAAACGTCAGTCAGTTCTTCCTTCCTCTGTCCTTCCAAGCTGTGTTGTTAACACTGAACACATATGACTGCTGTCAGCCATTTTATCTGAAACATAATTTCACAGTACACACAACACACACACATATCCCTGGTCACACAAATTCACATACTTGCACATTTTTGTCTGTGCAGGTGTCTCAAGACTGCTGAAGACACTGAACCATTTGGAGGGCCAGAGATGTGGTGAGGTCTGTTTCTCTGTGTGTGTTGTGTATAGGGATAATATTATTGTTGGATGTCTCTTAGTTGTGTTTTGTATGTAGGTGTCTCAAACTGACTACACAGGGGCAGGGAGAGGTACATACATGTATGTGTGCGACTGAGTGTTATTGACAGAGGTAGTATTGTTTGGGGCATGCATATTAACTCGTCATGTGTGATTCAGTGATTCCTGAATTTAGAGTGAATACATTCTGTTAATGAAGAGGTCTCTTGAAGAATCTGCCAAGAAAACCACACTGAAGAGCCTGGTAGGTGTTGAACAGTTCTGCTTGTAAATGGGAAACTGACTGATACCTGTGTGGGAGAGTTAGTGTTCAAGGTGTAATGTACTGCATGTATAATTCAGGCAGTCGTCAGTGGTTCCTAAATCACAGCAGTATATGCTGAATAACTGCAGGTGAGGAAGACTACCCCAGGTTGGGGCAAGCCGAACGGAGGGTTTTCCAGGACATCAGGTGTGAAGGCCATTGTTAGACTTGGATCTTCTGCTGGTAAGTAGCACGGTCCCTTTGTGTGTGTGTACACAGTTTTGCATTTGTTTCAGGTAGCAATTGAATTCAAATTTCAAAACTGCGTTTGCAGAGTGGACATCCAGGCAGGCCAAGATGTTGCAGTACAAAGATGATGAGGACAGCAGGATGTTGTAAGTGTCTCACAGCAAAACAGTTGTTATTTTTTGAATAGAGCAATTAGGCTAGGCCAGTCCAGTCCAGTCTAGCTTCGAGGTCACAAATCTCACTTGTCCATACATGAAAGAAATGACCAACCTTACTGGGAGAATGACCTTGTTTGTGTTGAGGGTACATTTCAGAATGCTTTTGATGGTAAAGCATCAATAATAGAGTTAGTTCCACGTTGTTTCAATGGTGGAACTCCATCATGCTTTATTGCAGACTCTTTGAAAACACTGTTCAGAGATATTCCACCTGATCTGATTTTCATTTCCTGAAAGAGATTTGTGTTTTCATCGAAGATTCTATATAAGAAAAGTGTGAAAGTATTTTAGCATGGTTTAGGAAATCTAATTTATTAAGTTACATGTGTGTTTGTGTTGGCTTTGTTTTAACAGCTTTGCTGAGCTTTGACAAGATATTAGCCCTAATATGGGCCCTCGCAGTCGGCTTAGCTGTAAGCAACATGATACTCCATCCAACCAGATGAAAAGGTGGAACAGTAAAGGCAAAGATGTTGGTGAGTATCTCCTAGTGTGTATGTGTGTGAATGTGTAGTAAATACCTTGCAGTGTGCAGTGTTTTTGTGTTCAAGAACATCTCTGTAATTATTTATTTGTGTGTGTGTGTGTGTGTGTTTTTTTTTTTTTTATTAATGTGTAGGGAATTGACTGAGGAGGCGACAGCCCTGATATGGTCCCTTGCAGTCCTGTATGTTGTTAACGCACTATAGTGTAGCCAGTTCTTCACTTTGACAGAAGTTGTGAATGACTTTGAAAATAATTGTGTGTGTTGATTATGTCATGAATTGTTTTTGTCATTCACTGCATTGAGTAATGTGATATTCTTATGAATTGTTTCTGGCTGATGCATGTAAAAGTGCCTTGATTCTGTTGATAGTCTTATGAATTGTTTCTGGCTGATGCATGTAAAAGTGACCTTGATTCTGTTGATATTCTTATGAATTGTTTCTGGCTGATGCATGTAAAAGTGACTTGATTCTGTTGATAGACTTATGATTTGTTTCTGGCTGATGCATGTAAAAGTGTCCTTGATTCTGTTGATAGTCTTATGAATTGTTTCTGGCTGATGCATGTAAAAGTGTCATTGATTCTGTTGCAGGTTGGCATGTGTTTTTATTGTTAGCTTTGACATAGACTCTTTCAGCCTGCATGCATGTTTCCCCCAAGTTCTTTTTTTTTTTTTTTTTTAAATATACTAAGATTACTAACAGTATTGAAACATGGGGATGTACACAAAGATTTTCAGTTCATTCTGAGTTATACACTGTGTATTTTTGTACGAATGAAACTGTGTATGCCGAAGCTTTGTGTTTAATGTGTATTGTATTTATCATTATCATATAATTATTCAGAGGACGGCATGTCCAACTTCTGACCTAAAAATAGTCTGGATTTTCTTACTGTAGGTGTGGTCCTAATAGAATTATTTGAAGATAGTTCTGCTTGATGTTAGTGTTTAAAACAAAATGTAATATGCAAAGCGAGTTGCAGGATGAGACTAGTCAACTGTTGTGTTTCTTGTGACTGTTTGTCACGTTCTGGCGGTCGTAACTTATTTAAAACAAAAAAAAATGATATGTTTCTCTTTTTTTCCATAGCTGTGATCTGCGTCTGGATGATTTTTAACGCAAAAGCAAACCTTGTCAGGGTAGGAACTTCTGAAAGCTGTTTTCAATTTTACAAGAAGGTGCTATGTGCATGGCTGCGTGCGTGCTTGTGTGCGTGCATGTGAGTGTGTGTGTGTGTGTGCAGAAAACTTTTAAACTTTGATAAAAGGTTTTGATGACATCATGTGTATTGATTGTGTCATGAATTGTTTACATTTATTGCAGGCATTCTGTTACAGGTTGGCATGCGTGTTTGTAATGAGCACTGTCACCAATCGCTGTTTCTTAATATATGCATGCCTTCACCCAACTTTATTATTCACAAAATGTTCGTTTTACATACTGCAATATTGAAATTGTTTGGTGTAAAGATATTTCATGAATAAACACTGAGCTGTACTCAAAGAATACTATGTACACTTTTTTGTGCATGCCCTAAGTGTTGTGTTTGAAGTGCTCTGTATTATCATTTATTATACAATTGGTCAAGGAATGGTTTGTTAGAGTTCTGACCCAAAGATACAGGTTAGACAAAGATACAGGTTGGAATTTTCTTACTTTTTTTTTTTTTTAAGAACTCTGCTTGATGTTAGCTGTGTTAAGTGAAAGGTAATTTTTTTTTTCTTTTTTTGTTTGTTTTACAGTGATGATGAGAATCTGCCCACAACTGATAATGCAGCACCAAACCTCATCCAAGCAACATTTTGTGAAAGCTGGATCCAGTTTAACGAAGAATGGGCATCTCTTCTTTTTACTGTCTTGTGTTTAGGGGTAAGGAGTGTGTGTGTGTGTGTGTGTGGTGTGTGTGAAAGAGCAGAAGATGTTTAAAGTTTTTCAGAAGATGACATGCAGATCATGTGTTTTGTCATAGTACTGTAGTGTAGAAAGTTCTTCATTTAGACAGAAGCTGTTAATGACTTTGGTAGCAGTTATTTGTGTTGATTATCTCATGAATTGTTTTCATAATTCACTGCATTGTGTAAAGTGATAGTCACATGTATTGTTTTTAGTCACTGCATAAAGAAGTGTCATTCATTCTGTTTCAGAGTGGCATGCATTTTCACTGTAAGCTCTGAAAATGACACTTCTGCTCTGTATGGATGGGTTTTCACCCATTTTGTACTTTCCGCTCTGTGTGTATGTGTTTCTTTTCCTGTTTTTGTACTTCAACTCTGTGTGTGTATGTGTTTTTCCACCAGTTTTGTACTTCCACTCTCTCGTATGTCATGTGTTTTCTCCACCGTTTTGTTCTTCTGCTCTGTATGCATGTGTTTTTTCCACAGTTTTGTTCTTCTGCTCTGTATGCATGTGTTCCCCCAGTTGTGTTTTTACAGCATGTTTTGTTTCACTGACAGGATGGAAACACTGGGATGTACATCATGATTTTGTGTTTGTTAGGAGTATATGGAGTACTTGTTCTATATACATGAAACTGTGCCTGTCCTTGGTTTTGTGTTAATGCATTGCATTCATCATTTTTATAGGATTACTCAAGAGATGGCTTGTGAGACTTCTGATCTAAGCGTAGAGTGTGGATTTTCTGTAGATGTGGTCCAGATGTATTTATTTTGAAAAGAACTCTGGTGTTAGCAATTCAAAACAACAGGGTAATCTTTTTGTTCTTCCACAGTGAAACTGCTGATCTGCCTGAGAAGGATGTTTAATGCAGCAGCAGACCTTGTCTGGGCAGCACCACCTGGAAAGCTGTATTTTACATCAGAGCATTTCTTCCTCCTACTATTTTGTGAGTAGGTGTGTCTGTCTCTGTGTTTGCATGAGAGAGCAGAAAATGTTTAAAGCTTGATGGAAGCGTTGGATGATGCTAAGATCATGGGTGTTGTCATAGCACTGTAGTGTAGTCAGTTCTTCACTTTAACAGCAGCTGTCGATGACATTCTGAACTCTATCTATAGATTCACATTTTAGGTGGAACTAGTCTTCCCCTGTGTATGTGCAATGTTTGTGGTTGCACAACAATTGCTTATGTTTATCAACTTGCTTTTGTAGCATGTTTATCCTTTCCTTTTTTGTTTTTAAGAATTTATGTCGTAGATCTTTGAGCTAGTCTCATAATCAGCATTTTTAATAGATGAATTCAATTTGAACATCTGAAGCTAGTTTTAGAAAGCAAAAACAGGTGAGGCAGCACATTGTGATCAGTGTATAATGCTGCCGCCCATCAGGGAGCTGTAGGTCAATGAAAGGTTAATCATTGTGTGTTGAGTATGTCATTGTCTTCAGTTGCATCCAGTTGTATGATAGTTTTGTTTCTTTTTCCGCATACCCAGACTGATACTCCTGCGGACACTCCCTATACAGGCAGGCAAGGATAAATCCCATCTACCCAACAAAGGGAGTGGAGTTTTGTGTGTATGACCGTTTTTTATCCCACCATTAAAGCAACCATACTCCAGCTTCAGGGAAGGTGCATGCTATGTGTAATGTGTCATCTATACCAATGGCCAAACTAGCTTTCTCTTCTGAAAGTTGTTGATGTGATTTTACGTGTGTGCAAGATGTTATGCGTGCGTTCACACACATGGAACCTTGGTTTTATAGTCTTATTTGAGGGACTGTATGGGAAATGGAGTCTTAAATAATGTTAACTCCGAGGGAAAAAATCCCCCAGTACTGAAACGAGTCCGGCGGATATTCAAACCCGCAATACCAAGATTATTAGTCCAGCGCTCTACACCCACAATGCCAAGATTATTGGTCCAGCGCTTTACTATTCCGGCCCTGTTTGATAGTTTAATGAATTGTTTTCAGTCATGGCATAGAGTAGTGCCATTCATTCTCTAACAGGCTGGCATGGAAATTTGTAGTAAACACACCGACAGTTTCACTTTTTGTTTCCTCCAATTTTTCTTATTTACAAAATTTTACTAACAACAGTATTGAAATTATTTAGATTTTGAAGTGTTTCAGGAACAGACACTGGTATGCACATTACCATTTTATGTTTTAAAGGAATGTTATGCGATATATTCATCTGAAATTGTGCTTTGTTCTAGGTCTGATTGATGCAGTCTGTACTCTGTGTATGTGATAGATGAAGGTATGGCTTTGACACTTTTGACCTAAAGATGCAGTATGGATTTTCTTACTCGAAATGAGGCCCAAATGTAATAATTTGCAAAGAGCTGTCAGCTATTTCAGACACCAGGGTAATCTTTTTCTTGTTCTTGGTGTGCAGTGATACTTCTGATGTGGATGCTGCAGCTGACCTCTTCTGGGCAATGTCCTGAAAGCTGGATCCAGTCTTACACACACATAATGATTATGGAAATTCACACAGTGTACTTGTCATTATCATTCTGTGGCTGATGGAAACTGAAACTCCAGTTTATTGTTGGCTGCATACATGACAGAAAGCAACTGATGTGTGTAGGCAATTGTAGTGAGAAAACATTCTTTGTTGAGTGATTGATCCAAAGACTCATTTGCTGATTTTATTTCAAATTTTGTGATATTCTGTTCAAAATGGACAATAGCTCACAGTAGATGCACCATGAATGGAAAGTAAAAGATGAGCGCTCTTTTTGAGTCCATTTGTCCGCATGCTATGAAGTCATATATGATCATCACACACAGATTTTTTAAAATTTTGTTTTTGCTTGCATGATTTATACATGCATCATCCTGATACAGAACCTCAGTACATGTTCAAAATATGTTCTGATGAAAGTGATTGATTTCTTCTTTCCAAACATTATAAAAATCACGTCAACAATGATCATAAATGTAGGTTGTAAAGTAAATTAGAAAAAAAAAGATCTAGTTGCAAAGCGAGAGGACTGCAGGCGGAAATCTAAACAAATCTTAAATAAATGTTAGCGAACCGCCCAGAGAACGTGGACAAACGAGTCACAAGACGAAACGCAACGCGTTTCGACCTCTTAGGTCTTCATCAGGTGAGACATAAACGAATAAAACAACGAAATTCACTTAGCTTTGATCGCTTCAGATCACTTCGCAGGGTTCAGCGCAAGGAAGAAGCCTTCTTCCTTGCGCTGAACCCTGCGAAGTGATCTGAAGCGATCAAAGCTAAGTGAATTTTCGTTGTTTTATTCGTTTATGTCTCACCTGATGAAGACCTAAGAGGTCGAAACGCGTTGCGTTTCGTCTTGTGACTCGTTTGTCCACGTTCTCTGGGCGGTTCGCTAACATTTATTTAAGATTAGAAAAAAAAGGTAAAACCCATATGCTGGCAGGGATTCCGGTGCTACCAATGACAAGCAGAAGAAAGGAAAAGAGCGGTTAGCTGCCATATGTAGGCATTGTGCTGATGTATGTATCTATAGAGGTTTTTCATTCTGTAAGATTTCAAGCAAACTTCATATAACTGGAAAACATCAGGTGGGGTTTGCATTATGCGAATGTAAATATCTATAGACGTTTTTTATTCTGTAAGATTTGACGCAAACTTCATATAACTGGAGAACATCAGGCAGGATTAAAAAAAAAAGGTGATTCCACAGTCATCATATATTTACTATGCTTGCTGAAGCTCAGAAACAAATTTGCAAATAATTACAGAAACAGTTGTATCGCCCATAAAAAGTTTGTGTTGTAGGGTAAAAGCAAAAATAAGATCAAGAGCAAAATTATCAGGGTTTGTAATGTGCACGAGTGGGGTTTAAACAACATCGTCGTCTGTAGCTTGTAACATTTTTTTTATTCAATGAGTTACTAGGTTTGACATTTTAGAATTGTTTGTGCTGATGACATTTTACTATCAAGAGCCAGTGGTTGGTATACAGACAACTGAATAATTTGTACTCCACAGAAAGCAAACTAGAATGAAATATTGTGAATAAGACAAATGTTGTCATGTTTCCCTGCAGCAAGCAGACTAAAATATAAAAAAAGAGCAAGACAACTATTGAATATGAATAAGATGAACACTGTCGTGTTTCCCTGCAGCAAGCAGATTACAGTGAAATGTTAATGTGAATAAAACGAATAATGTGTTTTATAAAGGGGGATATCTTGCATGCGCTGAAAATAAGGACAAAAAAAGAATAGTTGTGGTTAATGCATACAATCATCTTGGTATTTATTTCACAGCCACTAGGTTTTGATTTTGCTTGTCATTATATAGTCAGATGAGTGAAGAAGGCAGTTACTTTTTAACATTTTGTACATGTTGGATGGCAATTCCTTCAGTGTTTTTACAAAGTTATTTGATTCACAGGAGCAGCCTATTTTACAATATGGAGCAGAAATATGGGCTTTTGAGAAAAATTCCATAATTGAAACAGTTCACTTGTATGCTAGAAGTACTGTTTGAATGAGAACACCCAGTGATCTGGTTTATAGTGAACTTGTTATGAAATTCTTATTTGAAATGTGCAAAATGCTAGCTCAAATGAACAAGAATGGAGGACTGCAGGATACCCTGGTAAAGGTTAAGGGTGAGAGGACATGGGCTTCCAATGTGCAACAGTGGATTTGTTTGGGATAACCAAAGTCTTGAAAATGTATCAGCATTTCTGAATTGTTTTAAACAGAGGATTGTTAACTGCAGATGGCAGGACTGGCATAGAGACCTGTTTACCCTTTCCATAACAATTCAGTATTCACGGCACAGGTTTATAGTAGATTCCAGGGAAAAATCATTGAATATAACATTTTTACCTGTGTACAAAATGATGCACCTATAATTCCCAGAAGAAAACAGTTCTTATCTGTAAGCTTTAGCATTCAAGCACCTTTACATCTTTTTTTCTTCTTTTCTTTTTTTTTTTTATCATTCATTTTTATACAGTCGGGTACATTTAAATTGTTCATATATTTGTTTTCAAAATGTTTCAAGTCCCTCCGTGATGAGCAGACTGTAAGACTGTAATCAGCGAAAACAGCTCCTATGTATCCGAGACCTCAACTCAGCATGGGTAAAAATCACCAATTCTGAAAACACTGTACAGATAAACATGTTATCCGTCCCAGTAGTCACTCTGAGATTATTGGAAAATTGATTTGCACAGCTGTGTGTAGTGAGAAATAGCTTCTCTCTCTCTCTCTGTCTCTCTCTCTCTCTCCCCGTAATGCCTGCAGTTGTATTTTGCAATGTGCAGCTGCACATCCTGGGCTGATGAGGTGCCGAATCAAAGCCGATTCACAATGGGCCACACACTGATCCCCCTCCTCCTCAATTTGACAAGGTCTGCTTCATATTTAGCGCTATTGTATTTGCATTAAATTGTACAAGTAAAGAGGCATGGGCATGAACATCCATGAAATAGTGACAGATCTGCTCAATCTAAAGTCTTTGAATTAATACATATTTACATGTAGATTTGGTGCGTCTGATATGGCTTGATCTAAATGTCCTGAATTGAGTCATTTCAGGCTAATTCTCAAATTATTGGCAAGAATGAAAATATACTTTTGAATTTAGCTATGTATCTATTTATGAAGCAAACATGATGCACTTTGTTTTTTTTGTAATGTATTTACACTATTTCATCATCACATTATTTCATATGTTGCATTTATGAAGGCCCCCTTCTTTTACTTTACTTTACTTCCATGACTTTTGTTCAACTGAAATGTGAACCTCATCCCCATACTTCCTTCAGCTGTCCTACTTTCTTTATGCCACTCTTAAAGGCTTTATTCGTTTTTTGTTATATTGGGGGGGGGGGGGGGGGGGGGGGTTGTTTTTTTGTTTATTTGGTTTTTTTGTTTGTTTTTGAGGAGATGGGTGGAGGACTTGAATTCATTGATATGGTGCCACAAACATTGAAACAATGCCAAAATTGCCCATAGGTTTGAGATCAATGAAACTTCACTAAAACAAATTAACCAAGGGGAAAAAAGTTAAAATTATGGTTCCAGCAAACAGATGTTGGAAAAACAGTACAAGGACTGTGTTGACATTTCTTTCATTTTAGTGGCACAACATGGGTGATGCCATGAAATGGAAAATCAAAGAGGTCAGGGCTAAAGAAGAGGCCAATCCCATTTCCCACCCAGTCCATCCCTGTTATCTTTCTTCTTGACTAAAGGTATCTGTTATCCAATCAACAGACTTTAATCAGTACAAAGGAACTGAGAGAAATGAAATTCTCTGGGCAATGGTGGTTTAAAGTGCTATGAACACAATGTGCAACTTTCCTAAGGTGACCCCTTCCGTGACTGTACATTGTGTAAGAAAGCCAAATGGGGTCTTGTACACTTTCAGTTATCTGAGAATGAAGTGTATGAAACACCTGTGATAGCTTTTTAAATGGCCAATTTTTTTTTCTTTTTACACGATTCTACTTAAAAACCTGAATCTTCACTTTGAAACAAGCCCCGGCCGATACTTGTTCCGAAAGAAATGAACACTAGACAGGTACAGTTTCCCCAAGATTCATTGTGACCGTTTTGGAGCATTAAGATTCAGTGTTTAGTCTTTGACTCCTGATATATCTTTCAGTTGGAGTACTCTGTGGTATCCGCTATAAACTGTTTGTTTGGGCAGCATCGTATAGGCATGCACAAAACTTGAAACTCATTTTCAGATTGTCCACACAATGCAAGAAGCCGGTATAAACCAACAATCATGTTGCATTGGAAAACACAAATGTAGGCATATGTAAAAAGAAATATATTAATATACATGCAAACAAAAGACGAAGGAAAAAGAAAAAAAAAAGGGAGGGGGGGATTTCCCTTTCTCCAGAAATATGCAACATTGTTGTAGTGTGTTGTATTCCCAGCTTGTTTCTAACATGGAGACATACACAGGCAGTGCACATGGTCAGTTCTAATCATGTAGACATACACAGAGCAGTGCACATGGTCAAGTTCTAAACATGTAGACATACACAGAGCAGTGCACATGGTCAAGTTCTTACATGTAGACATACACAGAGCAGTGCACATGGTCAAGTTCTTTACATGGAGACATACACAGAGCAGTGCACATGGTCAAGTTCTAATCATGAGACATACACAGAGCAGTGCACATGGTCAAGTTCTAATCATGTAGACATACACAGAGCAGTGCACATGGTCAAGTTCTTTACATGGAGACATACACAGAGCAGTGCACATGGTCAAGTTCTTTTACATGGAGACATACACAGAGCAGTGCACATGGTCAAGTTATATACAGGAGACATGACAGAGCAGTGACATAGACATACATAGAGCAGTGCACATGGTCAAGTCCTATACATGGAGACATACACAGAGCAGTGCACATGGTCAAGTTCTATACATGCAGACATAACAGAGCAGTGCACATGGTCAAGTCCTATACATGGAGACATACACAGAGCATGCACATGGTCAAGTTCTATACATGAGACATACACAGAGCAGTGCACACGGTCAAGTTCTATACATGGAGACATACACAGAGCAGTGCACATGGTCAAGTCCTATACATGGAGACATACACAGAGCAGTGCACATGGTCAAGTTCTATACATGGAGACATACACAGAGCAGTGCACATGGTCAAGTCTACGTAACATACACAGAGCAGTGCACATGGTCAAGTTCTGTACATGGAGACTACACAGAGCACTCACATGGTCAAGTTCTGTACATGGAGACATACACAGAGCAGCTCACATGGTCAAGTTCTGTACATGGAGACATACACAGAGCAGTGCACATGGTCAAGTTCTATACATGTAGACATACACAGAGCAGTGCACATGGTCAAGCTCTATACATGGAGACTTACACAGAGCAGTGCAATCATGGTCAAGTCTCTATACATGGAGACATACACAGAGCAGTGCACAGGTCAAGCTCTATACATGTAGACATATACAGAGCAGTGCACACGGTCAAGCTCTATACATGTAGACATACACAGAGCAGTGCATATGGTCAAGTTCTATACATGGAGACATACACAGAGCAGTGCACACTGTCAAGTTCTATACATGGAGACATACACAGAGCAGTGCATATGGTCAAGTTCTGATCACTGTAGCCCAGCTGACCACACAGCGCCTTTCCTGGGGCTGTCTGTCAAATTCCAGCAAGGAACAAAGTCGCATCACAAAACTCGGCCCATGGAATAAAACCATCCAGAAAAGAAACGAACAATATGCAAGTCTGTGACATGGTGGCCAACTACATGTTGAGCTTGCAAAGTAGGCTGTGTAAAGAGCACTGGGAGTAAAAAGGCACAAAAAGTATGTATGGGTCACATGGGCAAATGCAGGAGTGGACTGGTAAAAAGCACAAAAAAGTATGTATGGGTCACATGGGCAAATGCAGGAGTGGACTGGTAAAAAGGCACAAAAAGTATGTATGGGTCACATGGGCAAATGCAGGAGTGGACTGGTAAAAAGCCACAAAAAGTATGTATGGGTCACATGGGCAAATGCAGGAGAGGACTGGTAAAAAGCCACGAAAAGATAGTATGGGTCACATGGGCAAATGCAGGAGTGGACTGCAAGTATCCATTCTGGACAGCATTCCAACGTTTTGCTAACTGCCAGATAAAAAAAAATCTGATATGTCTTATAAACTGTTGTAAAACAAATGTAGATGTGTAGCCAGGAGCTCATATCCACACATATATATTATATAATACATAGTATATATGTGTATATATATATATATATATATAATGTACAACCACACAATGAAAAAGCAAACAAGCAAGTTTTTCTTTCCAACATTTCGGCTCTAGACCTTCCTCACGGACTTCTTTATTTAGGTACTGGAAAAATCAAACAGTTCTTAACTTTGCCTGTCTTTGATTATCATTCAGTGACTTACAGCTGGCTGGCACAGGCCCCAAACGGAGAATAAATCAAAATTTGCCAGTTAACAAAAGTGATCCAGTTTTAAACAGTTGCACCAATATAGACTCCATAACCCATCCCCCCTCCCCCAACATTCATACACAGAAACATGCTCACACCCCAAAATACGCCCCCCCCCACCCCCCCTCCTCAACATGCACACACCCACCCACAAATAAGGGGGAGGGGGGATACCATGTCTCGGATTGAATTGTCTATGAACATCTCAAACGAATTCATCTCACCTATGTGTACTTCTTGTAAATTTCAAACGGTGTGTATAAGTAAGGTAATGTATTTATAAAGCTAATCACAACTAGAGTACTATTTTAAAGCAGGCTGACCACATACATGCCTACTCCCGAAGAGGTGGAGCAGAGTAGGGAGAGGGAGAAAGGGGAAAAGCATGCAAGTAGGGGAAGGGCTGGAGGCAGGAACAAAATTATCAAAAATTGGAGGGGGGGGGGGGGGGGGGGTTATGTGTGCAATCGTGTGCGCGCAAGCCCCATGTGCAAGGGAAGGATTGGGGAGGGGTAATCTTGGGTAACACAATACAAGGGGGGGGGGGGGGGGGGGGTGAGTTGTAAAGATGATGGAAGGTTGGGGGGGGGGGGTTTAAGAGGGAGACCAGCAAGAGTTGTCACCAACAGGTGTGTGCATAAAGGAATCATAGGAGGAGCTGGTAGGGAGGAAGAAGGTCAAGCGCCTGGGAGGAGAAGGTCCAAGAGAAGGCTTGACTGAAGGGTGTGGCGGTGAGGGTAGATGATGAAGATGGGGAGGGGGTAAAGGCGAAGGGAGATGAAAGTGGGGGTACTGTTTGAAGGGGAGGCTGGGGAGAAGGGAGGTATGGGGAAGAGTCTGGATGACCATGTTGAGACCCTCTGGGTAAACAGTACGTAATTTGTTAAACCAGAAAGATTCACATCAAAGGCCGTAATCATTGTCCTCTGAAAAAACTTTTCCACAACTATACATCTGAGATCATGAAGGGAGCGATTAGTCTGGTGGAAATATCTGGTTACTAGAGTTCCAGTGTTCTTTTGGATGTTCGATCTGTGTTGGTAAAAAGTTTTTAATGAATTTTTAGTTTCCCAACATACTGGCTGTGTGGGCATTTGCTGCAAACAGTAAATAGATGATGTTGCTGGTTAAACAGTCCATGTGGTGTTGGATGGTGAACGATTCTCCTCTTACTGTACTTTTGTACTGTGCTTCTACTAAGCGTTCTTGGCAGATTGCACATTTTCTACCACATGGAAAGCACCCGGGCCATGAAGCATCCAACTGATGGGTGGGAAGTACAAAGGTGTGTATATATATATATAATATATGTATATAACATTCAGACTGTTCCATATCTTTTGATCTCCCTTGCATCCTTGAATGGATCCTCAAGCATTGTAGCCTCAAAGATTGTCCCCTACACTTTATACTGTTTGCATAATGTTTAGTTTCTCAGCAACTTTTTTCCTCTCCACACTTTCGTTTTGTTTCATGTTTGTTGCGGCACAAAGTGTCGCAACTGCACAAAGTGTCGCATGCAACACTTTGTGCGAAAGTGCGACACCGTGCTAAGAACACTTGCACAAAGTGTCGCACTTCGGAACATGCGACAGTTTGTGCCGTGAAAGCCCCTTATTGTGCTAGGGACCTAATGTGCATGACCCACAAATTTTGTCACCCATGAGATACATGTGGTTACAATTAAAATATTCTCCAATTACAAGTAACATACACCCGCCCTCTTCCCACACACACACACTCTCCTCCTCTGTCCTGATGCTATGCATGTGTTCAACTGTAAAGATCCAGAGTCCCTAGTGAGCCAGGCAACAAACATAGGTCACTGGGAACTCTAGCGCTTTAAGAGTGGCATCAATGTACCAGATACTTCTTGCACAGGTGCTGCAATTGTGTCACACTCATATACAATACATGTAATATACAGACTTGCAAACAGTTAAGGACCAGTCAGAAAAATCAGTATAGTTTTCTTCTTGGGGGGGGGGGGGGGGGGGGGGGGCAGCAGCTTATGTAGCCAGGTGGATTAGCACAGGTCATAGCCAGGCAATTATTCTTGCATGTGCATATGCATTTTGCAACAGATTGACAGCGTTATTTTCTATCAATCATAGATTTCGAATGGATGAACGAATGAACGAACCTCTCTGCCTCTCGATCTGTCTGCCTGCCTGTCTGTCTTACCTTCACTGTATCTCTCTTCACCTACCATCACTAACTTGCTCACTCGATACATGTACAGAATAGCGCCATTGCCACACTTTGTGCTTGCGACACTTTGTGCTGGTAAGGCCGATCAAACTGTTGCAAGTAAAATTTTGTGCTGTGCGACACTTTGTGCTGAGGAGGAGAGTAAAATTGAACACCAAATGTTGCATTGCAACACTTGGTACAGTTGCAACACTTTGTGCCGCAACACATGTTACTACCCTTCACTGGCTGCTTTGGGGGTGCTGTTGGATTCGTTTTTGAACCCTTGGTGGTGAGAACACCACAGAATTATGGACTGTGGTGTGTCTCTATTTGACGCCAAGAGCACAGACACAATCAGCCATGTCTCCCTGACAAGTCCAAGTCCAGTGGATGAAAGGCCTAAGAGCAAGCAATACCAATAGATCTGCCTTCAAGAGGGATTACGATGATTCCCTCATGCAGCTAGTGAAGGGTTTTCATATCTATTATATATTTTCCTAATTTTATGTTCCCATTTTCTTCATCTTCACCCCCTTCTTAACTTCAAATCTTTGCCAAGTCATTACTATGACGGAAGAATTGTTAGCCAGCACTTGTTTCTACCCCCCCTATTTAATTGTTCGGCATTATATATTTGGTCAATCAGTGGGAGAGTGCATCTCTTAGGAGATCCAAGTAAAGGTGGTTCTGCACAATTCTTAGCCGCTGGCAATGCCTGGGATTTTATTGAACAGCAGAGCTGACCACTCAGACTGTTCCATATTCTTGATCTCCTTGCATCCTTGAATGGATCCTCAAGCAGTGTAGGCTCAAAGATTGTCCCCTATATTTTATACTGTTTGCATGATGTTTTTAGTTTCTCAGCAACTTTTTACCTCTCCACACTTTGTTTTTTGTTTCATTCTACTACCCTTCGCTGGCTGCTTTGGGGGTGCTGTTGGATTGTTTTTTTAACCCTTGGTGGTAAGAACACCATGGAGTTATGGACTGTGGTGTGTCTCTATTTGACGCCAAGAGCACAGACACAATCAGCCGTGTCTCCCTGATGAGTCCGATCCAGCGGACGAACGGCTTAGGAGTAGGCAATACCAATAGATCTGCCCTCAAGAGGGATTATGATGGTTCCCTCATGCAGCTGGTGAAGGGTTTTCATATTACATATTTTCTTAATTTTATGTTCCCATTTTCTTCATCTTCAACCCCCTTTGTATTTTATTCATTACAACCATACTGGACCAAAAAACCTGTATTTTTTCTAAACTGGTGCATTAAAAGTAAAGTCTGTAAGCTTTCATTTCCTATATCGCATGCATAGGATATTTTCAGCACATGCTTACGAATACGCGAAATGACTGACAATACCCATCTTGATCAAACAGTCGCCTTCTTTGTTCCACTCTTTGTCATTGTTAGTGTTCTGTGCTATATTGCCATTCTACGAAATTCAGACTTTTTCCCAATCGAAACCTTGTGAATGACTCCATTTATATGATAAATACAGCTGAAAATGTATAGAAATTATTATCCGGTAGTCCGTTTCAACAGAGTACTTTTTAATCAATCCGGTAGTCCGTTTCAACAGAGTACTTGTTAATCAAAAATCATACCAAAAGCTCATGTCTACAGCCAGGCAAGAGGAAAGCCAGTTGTGTTTTGTTCTAATTTTCAAAGACAAAGTTCTCCGCTCGGACAGTCTTGGAGAATCAAAATTCATATGAAAGGAGTGAATGCCTGCTATTCATATATTATAGAATTAGTTCATGCTGTTAGGTAATTATTATCGCAATAGAGAAAAATATGACACAAACTTGTTAAAAGGGAGTTCATTCTCTCATTTGATCTAAAAAAAAAAAAAAAAACAGCAAAATTATCAAATGTGATTTGCTTCATTTTATTCCTTGAATTCTAAGATTTTCATCAATAGTAAATATGTTTGAATACTTTGTTCAGATAGCAAGCCAAAAAACACGGAAGCTGCGACAGCACAAATTTCTGTCAGTTCTGCCTCACGAAGCCAATTTTGCCTGCGGCACCGTGTTGCTGGCTTTGCGGTCTGCTTTTCTGCTATATATTTGAGGCGCTGTGAGTGAGTGCGTGTGTTCTTGGTTTCGGAAGCAAAATAAAGGGGAAGAAACTCCATGTCGTTTCTTCTGCGTTCTTTTTGGCCGTCTGTCATCCCTTGGTTCCTGAACCTACCATCATCTGTCTTCGTGTGCACCCCCTACCACTCCACACCATCACAGGAGTTTCTTGAACAAAGTCAGTTGAATGGTCTACAAAGGCAGAACACAACAGGCATTTACTCCGAGTCTGTGATGCACAATGTACACAGAAAACTGCAAGTGTGCACCCATATCTTGAGCATTACATGGACACAGAGTAAATGCCTGTATATATGCATGTAATGCTATGTGTATATGCATATCTAGCGCTCAATGTACATGTGTGAAGGCAATATTCTGTACGACAGAGTATTGCATACACACATACATGCCAAACATTACCTCAGTTCAGTTCAGTGGTTTATTTAGTTAAGCAATTCACAGAACATTACTATCCATTTTTCCACGTTAGAAGTCAATAGGATTTGTCTATTCTTGGTTGTTTTTTTTTGTGTAGTTCATTTTGTAGTGTTTTCGTGTTTTATGTATGCGAGGGAAGAAGAGCAGGGCATGGCAGTAGCTGAATTTGCTTATAATTATATTTACATGTAATGCCTGTGAATAGCACAAGAATAGGCCTAAAGAACTCAGCTGAATGATAACTGAAACAGGATACGCCAACAAAACAAGTTCTGAAGATAATGAATCATTCATTGTTCACCCTTTTGCCATCAATGAACCAATGAAGCAAACTGATTAAAAACCATAGAATAATCCCCAATCATCTGAAGGAAGTAACTTCAACACCAGAATGTGAACATGTCTACCAGCATGACCTTTTCTTTGAGAAGGAGACTGAAAGATGCCCCACAGGGGTCAAGAGGCAATGCCGTGGTGGGGGAGAAGGGACGGAGCCTCCTGAAGCTAAATCTTTTTTCAATTAAATATCATAGCATTTTTTTTTTTTTTTTTTTTTTTTTTACTTCTTTTTTTTTTTTTTTAATTTCTTTCCTCATTCTGTCTTCCATTCCACAGTTCCTTCTTTCTCTCTTCTCCATTCTTTCATCAACATGATCTTTCTCTTTGCTGTACATTTCCGGATGCAAATTACTACATATTTTTTGTTATTAATCATATTTGTACATGTTTGACAATATCGTAGTAAATAATCTGTGAAACATATTAGAACTGAGTTGTCTTTTTTTTTTTTTCGGTTTGAATGGAATTGAGTGAGAGTTCAATGTATGCCGAGGAAAGTTTTTTTTTTTTTTTTTTTTTTTTTTTTTGGTTGTTGTTGTTGGATATACAAACACATACACAAACAGACACAAATCCTAGACACAATCCTCTGAGTTCTTATAAACTACAAGCACATAATGGCAAACCAACGCACCCACTCACTCCATTTACACCCCCTCCCCTCCCCACCCACCCACACCCCCACTTTCTCTCTTCTTTTGATTTAATGATACACATACACATGCACATATTAAATCCAGGTATCTTATAATTCTAATTATCAATTTTCAAATAACACTTCATAATTACTCCAGTTAGTGTTAAATTTTGGCAGATTCAATTGCACAATTGCTATGTATTTTTCAAGAATATATCTTCTCCTTAGTATTTTTAGAAATACTGTTAATGAAGGCTTACATTTGTTTATTTTACAGCTAAAAATGTAGTGTTTGGCTATCAGAATTATAAGATCGAATGTTGTATCAGTTGTGGAATTGTCATCTGCTCCAAATATTATTGTGTTTTCAGTCAGAGACAGATTATTCGCTATTAAGCACTTTCCTTTTATTAATTCTTGCAATGATTTCCAGAATTCATTGACATGCACGCATCTCCAAAACATATGTTCAATGCTGTCTTTTTCCTCTTCACAGAAACTACAGTTATAACTTTCTACTATTCCCATTTCTTTCAGAACTACATTCGTTGCAATTATTCGATGCACTATTCTTATTTGCATCCATTTTAGCTTAATATCCTTAATTTGATGAACTTTTCTAAAGCATTTCTTCCAAGGTATCTGCCGATTTAGCTTCTCCGTCCATTTTGCACAACAGTTTGGTTCCCAGTTATCTTTTACTAAAAGTCTGTAATAAGTTTTGGAACCTTTATCTACAGAATATATTTTCTTTAGAGCTGTGTTGACTTCTGCTTCAATGTTATCTTTTATCTCATTCTCAAACCCTTGTTCTCTGATGTATTTTTTAATGGATAATATGCATCCACCATAAGATAGGAAATCTATTTTAATATTATACTTTGTTCTGAATTCCTCATGGGATAGTGAATCTCCATTGGCTTTGAAAAAATCCGATACTCTAAATACATTTCTGTTGTTCCAGCTTTTGTGTTTTAACAGTTTATTTCCTATTTTGATATGTTCATTGTAAAGAATTGGTTCTGCAAGTAGCTCTCTAGCATTTTCTGGTTTTATTTTGTAGTAGAACTGCTTATATGACATGAATACATGTTTCCAGAAAACATTGTCTTGAGTGGTGTTGCACAGATGATTTGGGGAGTATTTCTCAATATTCTCAATAATTGGGTATGAAAAAATCAACATGTCTCTCCATCTGTGTGTTGTTTGTCTCAGTCTTTTTATCCATGTTAATTTTAATGCAGTGATGAGAGCATTTATGTCAGGTAGATTCAACCCACCATCCTGTACATCTTTAATAACTGTTTTTCGACTAATTCTATCTTGTTTTCTATTCCATACAAACCAGTAACATAAGTCTTGTAATTCTTTAACAAATGTGTCAGGTGGATTTGGAAGCATCAACCATAGGTAAGTTAGTTTTGACAGAATTAATGATTTCAAGACAAGCCAAATTTTAAATAGTGCCTTCACTTCTATCATTCTATCTTTGTAGTTTCTTTTTTCCATGTGTGTTAAGTCCTGAGTAAACCAAATTCCTAATATTTTGAATTCTTTTGGATTCCAGATCATCTTTAAATGTTCCATATATCTTATTTCACTATGCTTTTGTCTTCCAAGCCAAATTACTTGTGTTTTCTCTTTGTTTAAGAATAAACCTGATGTTTTCCCAAACCTATCAAGAATCTCGATAGATTTTTCAAATGATTTCTTATTCCCTGTGTTCATCAGTTGAGTGTCATCAGCAAATTGTGATATCTTGTGTTGTTTCTCCCCGATTTGTATACCTTCAATACTATTTTCTTCTTTGATCATTATGGATAATATTTCTGCACATAATACGAAGATATATGGTGAGACTGGATCTCCTTGCCTACAACCCCTTTCTATTGAGAACCATGATAATATCTGGCCATTTACGATAACAGTAGACTTAATGTTTTTGTAGAATACTTCTATCCATTTACATATATCTTTACCTAGACCTACAGCCTCTAGCACTTTGTGCATAAAATCCCAATCTAACGAGTCGAATGCCTTTTCGAAGTCTAAATTAATTAGCATCCCTGGGATATTTCTTATGTTAAGATGGTGTATTATGTCATAAATTAACCTAATATTACTACCTATATACCTATTTGGGACAAATCCTGTCTGGTCTTCACTAATCAGTGATGGGAGAACTTTTTTAATTCTATTGGCAATACAAGTCGAGCCAATTTTGTATATAAGGTTTAAAAGTGAAATCGGTCTCCAGTTTTTTACATATTCTTTTGGTTTTCCTTCTTTGGGTATACAAATTATAATACCTTCTTTCTGGGTGTTTGATAGTTCACCTTCTCTAAAACTTTCATTTAAAGCTCGGGTTACAAACACACCAATTTGTTTCCAAAAACATTTGAAAAACTCAGCTCCAAACCCATCCGATCCAGGGCTTTTTCCGTTCTTCATATTTTTCAATGCAATCCCTGCTTCTTCTATTGTTATTTCACCTTGTAATGATTTAGTCTGTTCTTCTGTTAATTTCGGTATCTTATTCACTAAATCTTCAATATTGCATTTCACAGTTGATCTTTTTCGGTATAGATCTTCATAAAAGTGTTTTACTGTAACTTTTATGTCTTCTGGTTTGTCCAGTGTATTACCTTGTCCATCCAGTAGTTTTACAATCTGTTTGCTAATGAAGTTACGCTTTTCTAAACTGCAGAAATATTTACTAACCTTTTCCCCATCTGCAACCCATCTTGCTTTTGATCTTAGTAGTACACCATTCATAACCTTTTCTCTTAGTAATATTAATTCTCTATTACTCTCTTCAATTGTCTTCAAATCCTCCTCTGATTTAAGTGCTTTACTCTCAATATCTTTAATAGTTTGCATAAGGCTGTTTTCTTTACATTGTGATTCTCGTTTTTTAATTGTAGCATACTGGATGGATTTTACTCTTATCTTCATTAGTAAGAAGTCAAGAAAGACCCGATCACACACTGTTAGTTTAGGGTCTGGGCTTTTCGACTGGTTTTCATCTTGGCTATTGTCAGCATTAATATCACTCCCCTCATCTTTATCTGTGTATTCCTCTGTTATTTCTTTTATTAGATTATTGATTCCGTCTACATATTCTTTATCTTTTAATAGAGATGAATTAAATTTCCAAAGAGTTTTGTGTTTAATCTCCTTTCCGAATTGAAGCTTTAGTGTAATTAGTGAATGGTCAGATCTATAGCCTGGTAAAATGTCAGTATCTTCAAAATACCAGATTAAATATTCTGACAGAAGGAAGAAGTCTAGCCTACTTTGTTGCAAGGGAGTAGGTCTACGCCATGTGTATTTCCTACAATCAGGGTTGTTTTCTCTCCATATATCTGCTAAAGACAAATCTTGCATCATATCTTCAACTGCTTTTTTAGCTTTGGGGTTATTTACATGTTTATAATTGTAACAATCGATTTCCTGTTCTAGTGCTATATTAAAATCCCCCACCACAATAATGTTATTATTTTTGTACTTTTTAATCGTATTTGTGAGTTCCTCATAGAATGCTGGGTCGTCTTTGTTTGGTCCATATACACTTACTAGCAACAGTTCCTTTTCATGTGTTGTAAATAATATGATGATAAAGTTACCCTGCATGTCTGTTTCCACCTTGTTTATTTTGAATTCGAAATTATTATTAAATAGTATTGCTACTCCTCGAGCATTAGATCTGTATGAGGAGAAAAAGCAATCATACCCCCATTCCGCTCTTATATACTTTTCTGTATCTGTTTCAAAATGAGTATCTTGTAGGCAATATATAGAGTATTGTTTTTTTCTTAAATAATGAAATACATCTCTTCTTTTCTGATAATTCCCTAGACCTTGACAGTTCAATGATGAAATTGTTAACCTGTTTGCCTTGTTACCTACTGAATCCATGGTGTTTTCCTTGTAGTCAAAAACATTACATAAAGGATCATCAAGTGCCACAGGAGGAATAAAAGCAACACACAGGAATCCAGTTCAATGTCACAATGGGCAGGCAAAAAGGAATATACTTTACAACAGCATGCATTTGAATAATCATTGTAATCATGGCTTGCATAATTACCCCGATGTGATTTAATACTGTCCATTTTGCTGTGGGAACATATAACACTAAACCATGTAGCTAGTACAACCAGTTTAACAGCTCTGTCCCTCAGCTGCAACTGTTCATTATTTGAACAGAGACATTGTTTTGCCCACGGCACAGGGTACCCCCCCAAAATATATTCTACTTGCCACGAGTAAAAATTCTTCATGTCTCCCACACACGAAGACCTAGCTTCTTGCATACAAGCAAAAATTACCATTGACAAAGCAGTAATAAAATAATAAAATGGATTTGTAAGCAACCTTCCAGCCATCAACCTACAAACTGGGATTGTGTCATATGAATAATTCATAAGGTCAACCAACCAATATTTAACCCCTTCTGATTCTTTCTTGCACACAGACAACACAAAAAAATGAAAGCATAAACCAGCCAGTACACAAACACACGCACATAGATATAAGTTTCCTTGTGCACATGACTCTGTAACTAATCCACTTGAACATTGACTCGCCATTTTGATGTACACTGACGAGCTTACAGAAACAGACGAAAAGAAAAAATCAACACTTACCCCTTGAAAAAAAACAACAACAACCACAACAACAACATAAACCCATCCACCTCCGTTGAGCAAAACTGGGTCATCCGCTGCTATCCCACACCCTTACAATGAATATAAGTTCCATGAGGCAGAAAACACGATGCCTATCACACATTGGAAACAAACATCCAAACATTCACACGATCCATTTTCATTTTGACTCGAACCCTTATGTCAGACACGTGATAGCTACGCAGCTACCAATGATACACACACAAAATTGAACAAAAATAATAAATAAACGATTCAAAGAAAACTCGACTGCGAAGAAAATAGATCGCCACTGATTGTTCATTTGATGTTTTTAGGGTCGTATATTTATAATAACCAGCTGCAACAAAGAGAAAAGAAATTCGTTCAAAAAGCACACGGCAAACACATCCAGTCACGTGAGACACGCCATGCTGTTTAAGGGGACGATTGCCGAGTAAATAATGTTATGACAATGTTGCAACTTACAGATACACACAAAACGCACAATATCGACCAAATTTTGAGACATTAAACGTTTAAAGTGCAGTACAATTCCACACAACTTAACTTATCGATTGTCTGCTGTCGTGAGGGGAATCACTTACTGTCCGTAGCAGACGACACGGCCCTCTGTGCTCCGGTACACGCGCGTCTGTGCTCGGCAAGGTCAGCCAGCGAGTCTATGGCAACAATTTTGTTGGTCACCGTCTTAATGACTACCTTGCCGTTCTTGGTCCACGCCTGTTTACAGACTGATGTATCGTCTCTGACGGTGCACAGCAAGGCGTAAGCGCGAGGGGTCAGATCTTCCACAATCACAGTTCTTGTGCCTTTCAGTTTTGATCGGGCATACAATACAGAGTCACGGATCTTTCTTGAAACAAATCGAACTATGATTCCCCGGGGAGCCCCCTCTTTCCCCCCCACTGGACGTGTTTTCCTACCCCCAGTCTGTGCACAACCTCAATGTCCCCTCTGTCCACCTTCACCTGCAGCTTGTCGCGGAACAGCGCCAACACCTTCCTTTCACACTGCTCCGCCGTCTCCTCCCTGCTCCCGCTTGTCTCCTCCGCCACACCGAAGACCCTCAGGTTGTTCCTCCTGACGTAGGCTGACACCTCCTCCGCCTTGCGGTCTGCCACCTCGGCTGCGAATTTTGCCTCCTTCACCTGGCTCCGTAGATCTTCTTCCCTCTTTTTCGCCTCACTTAGCTCCTGCTTCAAGCTGTCGTTTTCGTTTTTGAGGTCGAAGATTGCTGCTCTCAGCTGTTCTACTGTCTGAGACAGTTTCGCGATGACCGAGCCGTTAGCGCACAGTTTCAGCATAATGTCTTCATTTGTAACGCCGTGAGACGGGGACGGGCGAGAGTCGTTATCCGGACCGGTGGCGAAAACAGCGTCAGGAGAGTCGACGTGTTGAATGGTCGCAGCTTCTTCCATGATCGCTTCTTTGTCCGATCGTGGCTCGAACGTGAATCGCGAGAGATCTTTGGTTGCGCAGTGGGTTTTGGCTTTTTTCTTGGCACTTTTGGACTGCACAATTTCATTCGTTGCGTTGGACGAATCAAGAAGAGACGAATCGGAGGTACTCGATCCAGACTGTGATTTAGCTGTGCGTTTACGGCCCATCGGTTCAAGTTTGAAAATGAACTATAATACGTTGATTTTTATCTCATGGTCTTGATTTAAAGTGCCAACTTACTGTGTGAGGTCGCAGCAGTTGATTTCACAACTAATTACCGGTCATGGTGCGTTCAATTAACGCAAAATCTAATTTTTGTCAGAGCTACGAAAATTAGCGTCCGCTCGCACCGGTAAGCTGTTCACCCCATCATAGCATTTTTTTTCCCAATCACATGTCTGTGTAATGGGAATAGAAAGAGAAAGCAGAAAGCATGCTTCTTATGGCTCCAAATTCAGCGTATCTATGCATCATACAATTACCAAATTTTCATTTATTTTGAAGCAATTGAGACCGCAGGCAGAAACACAAGATGTTTGCATGTATGTGTCTGCTTTTTACTTCAACATTGTGTACATCCGTTTTGACCCATCACTTTAATTAGTCTCTTTCTGAAATGTATCCTCAGTAAAATGTAGGTGATTGCATATCTGTCTTTTCATTGTCAGATGATATTAGACACTTAAAAAAAAAAAAAAAAAAAAAAAAAAAAAAAAAAAAAAAACAAGCAAACACACACCTCCACACACAACTTATCATCCATGTAAGTACTTCAAACCCACATCTGACTAATGCAAATTTACATAAGTGAAATACCCTAGTGGTACACAAAATTGTTGATCTTTACAAAAATTTTGCAACCTCAGTGATTGTAAAATAACCATGGCAATTTCAGCAACGTATGGACCATACAAGACAATTAACATTATCAGTTATTCATCTCAATACCTTTCTCCTGATAGAGCGAGGTCAACACTGATCATTCAAACAAAAGATGATGCACAGAAATGTTTTCTCTGCAGACACAAGTAATGCCATGAGAATATTTAGTGTTCCATGTCTTCAGCCTTAATTTATGAATTAATTCAACAATGTGCCTTGGGCACAATGGTAAAGTAGCCATTTTTTGACTAAAATTCTGCTTAGGTATGTACTTGTCCATAAACTGGATTAATTCACAAGAGGACAAATCTAAGGGATTGTTTAATAAATTTTCAACGTTTCTATTTGCTCCTTTGGCAAGACTGTCTGCTATTTCATTCCACTTCATACCACAGTGAGATGGGACCCAACAAAAGTCAATTCTTATGCCTGAGTTATAAAACAATGCAGTAAATGTTTCATTTAAAAAAGCAAATCTGCAAGTGTGCACCCATATATTAAGCATTACATAGACACAGAATGAATGCCTGTATATATGTGTGTAATGCTCTGTGTATATGCATATCTAGTGCTCAATGTACAAGTGTGTAGGCAGTCTTCTGTATGACATAGAAAATTGCAACTGTGCACCCATATTGAGCATTACATAGACACAGAGCAAATGCCTGTATATATGCGTGTAATGCACTGTGTATGTACACATCTAGGGCTCAATGTACGTGTGTGTAGGCAATCTTCTGATCGACTTTGTAAGCATTACCTAGACACCCAGATGTAAACAGAGCATTACACACATGTACACTGGTATTTTACACACAAGCAAATATGCTGGCTCAATACATCATTGGTAAAACGGCTTTTTCTATGGAAAAGAAAAAAGAGTCGTACAAAAAAAGAAAAACAGAGCACACACAATAAGATATATCCAGAAAAGCAACTAAAAACAAAATGCAGTTACAGCATGGTAGCTCAATTGTATCTGATGCCTATAAATAAGGCTGTGCCAAGAGCATCAGAGTGAAAAATAGAAACATTTCAGTGCCACAAAAAATACATTTCTGCATGGTTAGTGTCCACTAAACATTTTATTCATTGACTGCCTGGTAACAAAAAAGATGGCATGTCAAACTGCTATAAGAACAAAAATACAAGAAAGAGGGACCATAAGAAAAAATTATGTAAGTTTCCACAACAGACAGGAGAAGGGTCTATAAGGCAGAAAATAACATGTATCTAGTCTGTGTCTATGTAACACTTGAAGTACATGTGTGTGTGTGTGTGTGTGTGTGTATGCATATGTGCAATGTACATAGAGCATTTTGCCCATGCACGCACATATATGGATCAGTACATGGACTTGGGGTGAATGCATGCAAGTAATGCTTAGTGGATACGTGCATCTAGTGCCCTATGTACATGTGTGTATGCAATCTTCTATGTACCATGTAGACAAGGTTATCATATACTCCCGAGCGTTGGATATCCACATGTACACAGAATTCAGCTTTCAACAAACCATGGGGAAAATTGCTTTCCCCATGGAAACTACATTCAGGGAGTATTAGCAGCAGCCCTAACTGAAAAAAAAACCCTGCCGCTACTACTTGATACTCACTTTGATAGTATTTATTCCAAAGAGTAACAAGCAAGATGCTTTTTTTTCATCTGGCCCTTGTTCCTTTAGGGAAAAGATAAGATAATGTTGCTTATAGCCCAGCCGACCGCAAAGGGCCACATCAGGGCTGTCACCACGTTAAAATCAACTCACAAGTCATTAAAAAAAAACAAAAAAAAAAAAAACCCAACCTTTCGCACATCTCTTTAAATGACATCTTCTAGAAACGCACCAGAAACTTCGTTAAAAATCTTTCTTCCATAAAATCTTAAATCAGATGGAAAATGTTAATCTCTCTCAAAAACTCAAAAGATCACGTCAGGCGAGACATCTCTGAACAGGATTTTCATGGACTCTGCTGTAAAATGTTTGTGTCTCACATCGTGCAAGTCCCAACACTCTAAAAGAACATGTTTCATTGTGAGTGGCACATGACATGGAACGCACCACGGAGCTTCTTCACTCTTTAAAAGGTATGAATGGGTAAAATACGAATGGCCGGTGTGCAGCCAGCACAGAACTGTTTCTTCTTTACGACCACCAGGTGTAGATGAGAGGAACTCCTTAAGGTTTGGACGGATCTGAAAGAGTTTGTTATCCGTCTGTGTATTCCAATCCTCCTGCCAGAGGTCTCTCACATAATTGTTAATTTTGCGTTACAGATCTGAGCAGGGGATATATATGTTGGACAATTTCTCTGTTGTGGCATTCTTGGCAAAACGATCAACCATTTCGTTCCCTCCGATGCCAACATGACCAGGAACCCAAGCCAGAATAATGTTGTAACCATCCGCTTTCAACTTTGTAAAAAGTTCAAAGAAGTGTAAAAGTTCTGGATGCTGAAGGTTGCGGCCAGCTATGGCCTCCAAAGCTGACAGTGAATCTGACAGAACCAGAAAGTCCCTCTTCTTAGATTGTGAGATTATCTTCAAGGCCAGAACCAAAGCAATAAGTTCAGCAGAATAGACCAAAGCATCTGAAGGAATATGTTCTAACAGTATCTGAGAAGGAGCACCAGGGCAACAGGCTGCACAGGCCACTCCATCTTCAGACTTGGAACCGTCAGTGAAAATTTTCTGATAGGATGGGAATTTCGAACAGAGGTCAGCATACAATGCCTTGTACGCCAGAGAGCTGCTGGACTCTGCAAAAAGCTGCAAGGCCAAAACAAATTTTTGGTGTGGAAAAGGTCCACGGAGGCTGATCTGGAAACTTGGAAAAATCGGACACAACTCCTAGTTCTAGACCTGCATTCTGCGCGTGAGGCTGCATACGAAGACCAAACGGCAGAATACACTTAGGGTTGTTTTCGAATTTGCTTTGAAACTGAGGGTCAAAGACACAGTCAAAGGCGGGGTTTTCCGGTTCCGAGTTCCTTTAGGGACTAAGAATACTAAAACAGAACACTTTACACAATGGAGAACCAATGTGTAATAAGAACAGTTATGATTCATATTAGTATCAAAATATACATGTATACACAATAAAAGCAGCTGTTACACACAGCTATGTCAATATAATTCCAATGCGGTAAGAAGATACATGAAGCATCACCAAAATAGTATCGACACAGCCTTAGGAGGAATGAACAGCGATTCATGAGGCAATCAAGTTCAAGTGCACCAGTACATATTCATATTCAACGTTGTTGCTGATGATGCAAGGTTTTGAAGGCAGTAGGGAATAGAAGATACTGTTGTTTTTGAGGATGGAGGGAGGGAGAGAGAGAGATTCAAATATGCATCAATATTACACAAAAAAGACAGAAAAGGAAAGCATAAAGTAAAAAAAACATAAACAAATAAATAAATAACTTCAAAAAAAAAAACAATAAAAATGAGAAAAGGGAAAAAAACGAAAAAATGTTATCCATCTTTTCACATCTAAGGACCCCCGCCCCCCCCCCCCCCTCACCCCCCCAAAAAAAAAACAAAAAAAACAAAACAAAAACAAAAACAAATGATTTTACGGAGCAGTAAGCCGGCTTACACTCAAACACTTGGTGAGTACATTAAACATCTTACACAAACTGATATTTGCATAAACTTATATAGCCTGCACAATCGTTTACAGTATTGTAGTAAACCATTTTGAGACAGTACTTGAAAACAACCATCACTTTGGGAAAGTAAGTTTACATTGGTGATGATGTGCTAGTAACACGTGGATATGCAACGATGATATTAATTATTATGTGGATATGCATTGATAATATTAATCATTCTGCATAGCTATTTAGCTAGTGAAAGTGTGCAAAATATTTAAACAATTTTCTATGACAAACATACTATGGTATTGTACACCAACTTTTTTCTGGGATAGCATTCTTCTTAAAACTGAAAGGCAGAGGAGTCAAACTACCACTTTCTGCGGCCACTGAGGAGAAACAATCGGGTTTCGAAATAGCAGTATCTGACCAGGAGTTATATGTTAGTGAGTTTTCTCTCCATTGGAGATTGCCTCCCCCTTTGTGACTATAAGCTTGCTGAAGGCTCATTTTGAGAAGCATTTATTATTCCCCATTCACCCACATACTGTTAGTTAGGCAGAATTATCTACCACTGCAGATATGAATGCTTATCCCCCCCCCCCCCCCCCCCCCATTTCTTTAATCTAAGACATAAGAGCAAGCTTTGTTATATATATATATATATATAATGCTGAACAATTAAGTAGTGGGGGAAAACAAGTGCAAGCCAACAATTCCTCAGTCGTTACAGTAATGACTTTGCAAAGATTTAAACTTTTAGAAAAAAAAAAAAAATTGAAGATGGAGAAAATGGGTAATGTATTATAAATATGAGAAACCCTTCACTAGCTGCCTGAGGGAACCATCATAATCCCTCTTGAAAGCACATCTATTTGTATTGCCTGCTCCTAGGCCTTTCGTCCGCTGGATCGGACTCATCAGGGAGACACGGCTGGTTGTATCTGTGCCCTTGGTGTCAAATAGAGACACACCACAGTCCATAATTCTGTGGTGTTCTCACCACCAGGGGTTCAAAAAAGAATCCAACAGCACCCTCAAAGCAGCCAGTGAAGGGTAGTAAAATGGAACAAAACAAAAATGTGGAGAGGAAAAAAGTTGCTGAAAAACTAAAGGCATTATTCCAACAGTATAAAATATAGGGGACAATCTTTGAGCCTATGCTTGAGGATCCATTCAAGGATGCAAGGGAGATCAAAAGATATGGAACAGTCTGAGTGGTCAGCTCTGCTGTTCAATAACCCAAGCATTGTGAGTGGCTAAGAATTGTACAGAACAACCTTTACTTGGATCTCCTAAGAGATGCAATCTCCCACTGATTGACCAAACAATATAATGCTGAACAATTAAGTAGTTGGGGAAATATATATATATATATATATATATATATATATATATATATATATATATATATAACACAGAACTGAGAGAAAGCAAGTGCAGACTAACAGTTCCTCCATCGTTACATTAATGATTTGATGGGGAAAAAAGGCAGTGAGGTGTGAGTGTGGGAGGGGGGTGGGTGGGGTGGTGGTGGAGGGGAATAAAGAGACTGAAAATGACAAGTCAGGGAAATATATTGTAAATATAAAATCCTTCATTAGCAGCCTATGGGGACTATTGTAACCCATCCTAATGACAGAACTATTCACATTGCCTGCTCCTAGGCCTTTCGTCTGCGGGATCAGACTTGTCAGGAAGGCAGGGCTGATTGTGTCTGTGCTCCCTTGGCATCATCAAATAAAGATATACTACAGTCTACAATTCTGTAGGTATTCTCACAACCAAAGGTTTCAAAAGGGAATCCAACAGCACCCCAAAAGCATTTTCTTTAAATGATAATCATTCACATGAAAATCCTTCACAAAATCAACAAACAATGCTCCATAGAATATACTTTCATTGATTTCTCTATGTCAGTAACCCTACCAATTTTTTTTTAGCACTGTATGACATGAATGATCCTTTCTAAAACCAGACTGACTCTCACTAGATTACTTAAGATGATCATAATTGTGTCTGTCTATGTGTTTTCTAATACTTGCAAGATAGAAATTGGTCTGTAATTGGGTGTTGGGAATGGTTACCAGATTTGTACATGGGAACAACTTTTGCAACTTTGAACTGTGTTGGAGCTGATAGTTTGGAATATTACCATCAATTCCATCATATCTACAACTTTGTCTCCTTCAAATGAGATGAGGAATAGTAAACATCAGTTACAGAAAGAAAGGGTACTGACAGTTGGGAATGGACATTATTAGTATTGCAGGACATGGTTAATTTTTCTGGGTAATTCAGTTGAATAATACCATCCCACACACCCACCCCGCACCTCTGGTGCACATTATATAGTCAGTTAATTTATTGCCGCTTCTTATCCTTGTTTTGATTGCTTGATACATGCTGTGAACACACTTACACAATTTTCCTTTTATACCGTTTTAAAAAAAAAAATCAATATAGGCCAAAGTAAATTTCGATTGATCGAGTCAAATGCCTTTCCAAAATCAATAAACGCTATGTAGTATAACTTATCAAATGCCTTTCCAAAATCAATAAATGCTACGTAGTATAACTTACGATTAAAAGAAAACTGCTTCTGAATCAGGGCAAGAAGGGTAAACATATGGCCTACAGTCGAGTATCCGCGTTTAAATCCAGCTTGATGTTCACTGGTTAGGTTATTTTCTTCTACATATTCCTTAAGTCTTGAGTTGATAATGGTACTAAATACATTGCTACTAATATCAGACAACGAGATACCTCGATAGTTGTTTACATTGTTCACATCACCTTTTTTATACAGTGGAAGAGTTCCAAATTCGCGCCAAGACTCGGGGAGGGGGGGGGGGATACCCTTATCGAGCAATGCATTGAAGAAATGACAAAAAAGACTTTGATCTGTTCACACGGAGCTTTCAAAAACTCCCAAATAATTCCATCAGGACCTGCAGCTTTACCGGACTTTAATTTCTTAAGTGCTATCAAAACTTCATCTCTTGAAATAGGACGGTCCATGGACTCATTTTCCGCATTTGGCAAATCATAATTATAATTAATTGGCAAATCTTTGTTTAGCAAGGACCCAAAATGTTGGAACCATTCATCTAATGGAATGTTATTTCTGGGTTGTTTTCGTTTCAGCGAAATTTTGTTCATGCAGTCCCAAAAAGCCTTTTGATTATGAACAGATGCTGTGAGTTCTTCTAACATGCTGCTATTAAATTCTCTTTCCTTTTTAACTAACAAATTTGTGTGTTCACTTCTAGCCCTTACATACACATTTTTATCTTTCTTATCCAGAGTTCTATGAAACATTCTTAATTTACGCACTTTTCTCTTGTTAAGATTACATTCAACGCCAAACCATCCCTTTTTATGTTTAGTGGGGTCCACCTTTATAATTCTTTTCATGCATGTAGCACATGTTCATATACAATCATTAAACACACTCAATGATTCATCAATATTTACATCAACTAGCTCTAAGGCATTGTTCAGTCTACTAAGAGTTTCAGCTTCACCGAGTTTTTCACAAAAAAAAACTACCTGCGGTGTTCATTCCACACAAATTTTTCAATGATTTGAATCTTCTTATTACCATTTCTACCAGGCATATTCTGAACAGAAAAAACATCAAGAGGACAGTGGTCGGATTCAATGCAGTCAATAACATGCATCACACATGAATCACATATGTCATAAAGGGCATTGGACAAAATGAAATAGTCATTCACGCTACATCAACTTTCTCCGATATATGTGTAGCGACCTTCCTGGTTGCCATTACATGAACCATTAAGAACTACTAAATCAAGGGCAGTGCACATATTAATCAACAATTTACCATAAGTGTTTAAATGTGTATCTTGAGAATGACGCTTAAAATATACAGTGCTGTCTCGAAAATGAGGTGTATCAACGTTAACTGGCTAAGGTGGAGAAACAGTTGAAATATGGCTGCTCAGATCACCACAGATCATTACATAAACTTCATCCAATGTTAATAATAAATCGGTCAGACAATCTTCAAGTATTGCAATTCCCTGATCGTAACCAAACTAATTATATAACGGAGAACTTTCTTGTGTTATGTACACACATAGGTATAGAACGTCACAAGAACACCCAAATAATTGTTTATCAAGAAGGAAAGCACACATATTTTCATACTTAACGTCCAAATGACGTACGAATGGACAAAACTCCATTTTTATTAAGCAAATTATGCCCCCTGAATATCTCCCTTGACTAGTAAATTTTACAGTACAGAGGGCTTACAATACAATTCAAATTCAGCGAATAAACCAGAATTCCATACTTTCTCAAAAGTCTCCACCAGACAAACAAGATCAAAAGAAACAAATAACAAAGAATCATCAAACATTAATTCTGAGCGTAAACCATTAACATTCCAAGACAGAAAGAATAAAGTTTTAAGGGTATATATGGAAGATAAAGTAGAATATGAAACTGGCTCCAGAGTATTGTCTTCAGAGGAAACAGAGTTAATTGCATATCATCATCCGTGACAAGGCCCCTCCCAACCCCTCCGCGACACCAAACGAGGCATGAGAAACCAAAACACGTGAAAAAGAATCTAAACTAATAACTTGGGAAGGCTCCACCGGGAGAGCGAGCGCCTGATCACGTGCCCTGCTCGTCGCCACAGAGCAAGTGCATGAGCAAAAGAGGGAAGGCTCAGGTGTCAGCAAAACCTCTGTGCTCCTCTGAAAACTTTCCCCTTTCATGAGATCATTCTGTCTAATGGGCCGGCCAACACCCTATCTAACTTCTCTCAGAGAGTCGTTAGCATCCAGAGCAAACTTCTTGCCAGTACTTGTTTGCCCTTGCTTCTGGCCTCCCTTAGAAACGGATTCAACTTCCGTCTTATTTCACAGACAGTTGGTGAGAAATCCTCCCCAACAAATACTCCTTCAGTTTTTGTTTTCCTTTCAGGATTTTGATCTTTTGTCTTTAGAAGGAACCAAGAAAGAGAGAGTGAGAGAAGGGCGGTGTGATCTGAAAGTAAAATTGTGACAGCAAGGATGCAGGAAAATGGGGCTGGATTGGTGGAAAAGAAATGGAAACAAGTAACTTGAAGTCAGGTGAAGAAGTGTGAATGAGTAAAAGGAATGGAATGAATCGGCTTGAGCGGATGCCATGGAAAATGATTGGAAAGCAGCTTAACAAAGACTGACAGAGGACATGAAATATGGATGATCCTGTACAACATTGATCATGGGGTGAACAGGTGTGGGAATGAAAGGTGGAATCTGAACAGGGTGGATACTGAGGGCTGGAATGCTGGGGGAATGGTGTGGGAAGAGGAGGCAGGTGAGGAAGACAGAAAAGAATGACTCTGGACAAGATATCATAGGGGCAGGAAGGAAACGGGACAGAGAGGAGAACAGCAACTGGAGTAGATGCAAATGTAAAAGGATCCACATGAATTTGGAAAGAACCTGAGGATGGTGGGTAGTGGAACAGCCATGAGTTGCAAAATGTCAGAGTTGGCATGGGAAGGCAATGCGACAGAAGGCAAGTTTATGAAGATTAGGAGCCAGCAAAGAGTGAGATCTGGTTTTCAGTACAAGTCAAACAGAATGAAAGAAAAGTTGCAGGCATTAAAAATGGAAGTTAATGCAAAAAGAAAACGATAGAAACAGGAAAGTGCGAGAGACTGAATGGATTTAATTTAAGTTGAGGTAGAAACATGGGGAGTGGTGATAAGGCACCAAGTAAGTGGGAAAGAATGGAATGAAGAGTTCACTAGAAAGGTATGAACACCTGAGGTTGGCAAGAGAAAAGGGAAGGATGAAAACTTAAGAACACAGGATGTCTTGCATGTCAGTAAACAAGTAGTAAAATGGAAAGACGGTGGTTGGAAAAGACCAGACATAAACAGGAAATTAAGCACCATTCAGTTTACATTTACAGTCTGGCTGGCCACGGAAGCAAAATGCAGTGAAAAGCATGTTTGTTTCAGGCAGGAGTTGATGCGGATGCAAAGCTGATATTGCAGTGAGCTGGGACTAAGTGGTGCACCCATCCTCCTCCTCATTACTAGCTAAATGTTACATAGGAGATAAACGGTGACAGCTTTGAATTCAAGATTCAAAATGGGTCCAAGAGATGAAGGTTGCAAACTTAAGCAAAACTTCGAAGGTCGATTGGAATGCTGAAAAAAAAAAAACCTGCAGCGAAAAATTAGTGAAAGATGAGAAGCAGCAAAGGATGTAAAGCAGAAAAGTGGCATAACCACGATTACAAGAGGAACTGGAATGCAAATGGTTTTGAGCAGAATGTGTTGGAACAGCTGTGGGAATGGTTGGTAACATCAGAGAGAGGTAGAACAGTGGATATTGACACATGTTTAGTTCAACTCATCAATGGATAGAAAAGCAGCAATACATTGCAAATAACCAGTGACCTCAAGCTCAAAGGGACTTAACAATTCAAAGTTGCAGGCGTTAAAAATGGAAGTTTACAATGTAAAATGAAAGTTATAGAAATCGAGAATCGTAAGAGACTGAATGGATTTAATTCAAGTTGAGGTGGAAACACGGGGAGTGGTGATAATGCATAGGAGATAAATGGTGACAGCTTTGAATTCAAGATTCAAAATGGGTCCAAAAGGTGAAGGTTCACAAATTTAAGCAAAACTTCCAGTTTCCAGTAAAAAAGGAACAGCGGCAGAAAGGTGGGAGAGGAGGTACTGCCATGGAGCTGGCAAATAAGTGGTGCGTCCAACCACCCAAGTCCCACCTCCATATGGCATACAAAAGGTGTAACGGTGATAAACACACCCCCTCCTCCTCCCAAATGAAAGAAGCGGACTGCTGTCTGTATAGTTTGGGAACACCATTTTGCACATTTTTATGTCATGTTTGCGACTTCTGGAGAAGATAAATTTGCTGAAAAATCACGTGTCCGTTTTCTGCTGTGTATCATATAAAGCAATAATTTCCACTCTGTATTGTGTGTTTCATGGCATTTTGGCTCCTAACACTGATAACAAAAAGATGTGAATATATCAAGAAGCAGGCAGAATATAAGGGGATAGAAATCTATGGAAACCGTCTTGAGCTAAGGGGGTTAAAAAAACAAGTAGTGCTGCGTCAAGTGAGAATAGTAAGCTTTGCGATTTGGGGAAAGGGAACTACTAGAAAAATAAACAGACATTGGGACAAAGGAAAACAGTTTTGTCAAAGGAGAAGTAACAAACCGAATGCAAGTAAAAGAAAATGGGAACGAATGATTTGGTATACTAAACATTTGTGGGAAAGCGCCAATTTTGAGAGAAGATAAATTTAAAGACACAAAAGGGATAGTTGATGGTCGATTGGAATGCTGAAAAAAAATGCAATGAAAAATTAGTGAAAGATGAGAAGCAGCAAATGATGTAAAGCAGAAAAGTGGCATAACCACGATTACAAGAGGAACTGGAATGCAAATGGTTTTGCGCAGAATGTGTTGGAACAGCTGTGGGAATGGTTGGTAACATCAGAGAGAGGTAGAACAGTGGATATTGACACATGTTTAGTTCAACTCATCAATGGATAGAAAAGCAGCAATACATTGCAAATAACCAGTGACCTCAAGCTCAGAGGGACTTAACAATTCAAAGTTGCAGGCGTTAAAAAATGGAAGTTTACAATGTAAAAAGAAAGTTATAGAAATCGAGAATCGTAAGAGACTGAATGGATTTAATTTAAGTTGAGGTGGAAACATGGAGTGGTGTTAATGCATAGGAATTAATGGTGACAGCTTTGAATTCAAGATTCAAAATGGGTCCAAAGGTGAAGGTTCACGAATTTAAGCAAAACTTCCAGTTTCCAGAAAAAAAAAAAAAGGAACGGCGGCAGAAGGGTGGGAGAGGAGGTACTGCCATGGAGCTGGCAAATAAGTGGTGCGTCCAACCACCCAAGTCCCACCTCCATATGGTATACAAAAGGTGTAACGGTGATAAACACACCCCCTCCTCCTCCCAAATGAAAGAAGCGGACTGCTGTCTGTATAGTTTGGGAACACCATTTCGCACATTTTTATGTCATGTTTGTGACTTCTGGAGAAGATAAATTTGCTGAAAAATCACGTGTCCGTTTTCTGCTGTGTATCATATAAAGCAATAATTTCCACTCTGTGATGTGCGTTTAGTGGTATTTTGGCTCCTAACACTGATAACAAAAAGATGTGAATATATCAAGAAACATGTAGAATATAAGGGGATAGAAACCTAAAGAAGCCATCTTGAGCTAAAGACAAAAAAAAAAAAAAAAAAAAAAAAAAAAAAAAAAAAAAACCAAGTAGTGCTGCAGCATGTGAGAACAGTAAGGTTTGCGATTACGAGAAAGGGAACTACTTAAAAAATAAACAGGAGAGATTGGGACATAGGAAAACAGTGTTGTCAAAGGAGAAGTAGTGAACCGAATGCAAGTAAAAGACAATGGGAACAAATGATTTGGTATACCGAACATTTGTGGGACAGTGCCAATTTTGGGAGAAGATAAATTTAGAGATGAATCGGATAGGTGGAAGGTCGACTGGAACGCCAAAAAAAAACTGCAGCGAAAAATTAGTGAAAGATGAGAAGCAGCAAAGGATGTAAAGCAGAAAATGGCACAACCGCAATTACAAGAGGAACTGGAATGCAAATGGTTTTGAGCAGAATGTGTTGGAACAGTTGTGGGAATGGTTGGTAACATCAGAGAGAGGTAGGTCAGTGGATATTGACACACGTTTAGTTCAACGCGTCAATGGATAGAAAAGCAGCAATACATTGCAAATAACCAGTGACCTCAAGCTCAAAGGGACTTGACAATGAAGACTGTATAATGTGTGGAAGAGGAAGGGGACGGAAACTGCAGAAGGGACAGTGACAATGGTCAAACTTGACTGTTGAAATGAGAAGGAAATGCCAACGCTGAACTCTGGAGCACACAGAACAGGAAACAAGTGAAGTCTTGCCAAGGGGATAAACAGCCATGAGAACTGGAGAAGTGAGGAAAAGAGAAGTTATAGATGGTAAGGGAGGTGACAAGAAAAGTGTGCGTAGGGAGAAGGGCAAGAATGAGGCAAGGAGATTGAAAAGAGCTGTGGAAGGGAGTAGATGGCTGGAGGGTCTGTACTCATGTTAATCAGAATAAGGCGGATGAAATGACATGGAAAGAAAAATGAAATACGAGATTAACTGGAAGAAGAAATGGAACAAAGAGGGTTTTGAATAGAGCTGCAGGAACTGGAGTTCATTCTCAATAAAGATCAGCATTTTCACCATCAACAACAACACAACAACAACAACAACACAACAACAACACACACACACACACACACACACACACACACACACACACACACACACACACACACACACA
>JAMYXO010002601.1:10000-23078 GCA_033310375.1 Conus canariensis | reverse complement strand
AATTTGGGGTTTTTAAAAAATTTTTTTTAAAAAGGGTTTTTTTTTTTGTTGGGGGGGGGTTTTTTTGGGCTGTTTTGGGGGGGTTTTTTTGGGGGTTTTTTTGGGGGAAAGGGGGGGGGAAAAAACCAAAAAGGGGGGGGGGGGAAAAAGGGGGGGGAAAAAAAGGGTTTAAAAAAGGGGGGGAAAAAAAATTTTAAAAAAAGGGGGGGGGGGGATTAAAAAAAAAAAAAAAGGGAAAAAATTGGGGTTTAAAAAAAACCAAAAAAAAAGGTTATAAATTTGGGGGGGGGTTTTAAAAGGGGGGTTGGGGAAAAATTTTTTAAAATAAAAAAAGGGGGGGGGGGGAAAAAAAAAAGGGGAAAAAAGGGGGGTTTTTAAAAAAAAATTTAAAAAAATTTTGGGAAAAAAAAAAGGGGGAATTTTTGGGGGTTTTTTTTTTTTTTTTAAAAAAAAAGGAAAAAAAAAAAGGGGGGGAAAAAAAGGGGGGGGGTTTAAAAGGGGGGGGGTTTTAGGGGTTTTTTGGGGGGGGGGGGGGAAAAAAAACCCCCTTTTTTTTGGGGGAAAGGGGTGGGGGGGGGGGGTTTTGGGGGTTTTTTGGGGTTTTTTGGGGGGGGGGGGGGGTTTTTTTTTTTTTGGGGGGGGGGTTTTTGGGGGTTTGGGGTTTTTTTGGGGGGTTTTTTTAAAATTTTTTTTTGGGGGGGGGTTTTTTTTTTTGGGGAAGGGGGGGGGGTTTTTTTTTTTGGTTTTTTTTTTGGGTTTTTTTTTTTTTTAAAAAAAATTTTTTTTTTTTAATTTTAAAATTTTTTTGGGGGGGGGGGAAAAAAATTTAAAAATTTTTTTTTTTGGGGGGGGTTTTTTTTTTTTTTTTTTTTTTTTCCCCGGGGTTTTTTTTTTTTTTTTGGGGGGTTTTGGGGGGTTTTTTTTTTTTTTTTTTTAAAAACCAAAAGGGGAATTTTTTTTTGGGGGGTTTTTTTTGGGGTTTTTTTAAAAAGGGGGGGGGGGGGGGGGGTTTTTTTTTTTAAAAAAAAAAAAAAAAATTTTTTAAAAAAAGGGGGGAAAAAAAAAAAAAAAAAAAAAAGGGGGGGGGGGGAAAAATTTTTTTTGGGGGGAAAAGGGGGGGGGGTTTTTTTTAAAAATTTTTTTTTTTTAAAGGGGGGTTTTTTTTTTTTGGGGGTTTTGGGGGTTTTTTGGGGTTTTTTTTTTTGGGGGGGTTTTTTTGGGGGGGTAAAAAGGGGAAAAAAAAAGGGGGGGGGAGGGGGGGGAAATTTGGGGGCCCCTTTTAAAGGGGGGTTTTTTAAAAAAGGGGGGGGGTTTGGGGGGTTTTTTTGGGGGGGGGTTTTGGGGGGGGGGGGGGCCTTTTTTTTAGGGGGGGGGTTTTTTTTTTTTTTTTGGGGGGGGGGGGTTTTTTTTTTTTGGGGGGAAAAAAGTTTTAAAAAGGTTTTTTTTTTGGGGGGTTTTAAAAAAGGGTTTTATTTTTTTTGATTTTTTTTTTTTTTTTGGGGTAATTTTTTTGGGGGTGGGTTTTGTGAATTTTTTAAAAAAAAATTTTTTGTTTTCGGGGGGGGGGGTTTTTTTGGGGGGTTGGGGTGTTTTGGGGGGACGTTTATTGAGGGGGTTTTTTTTGGGCCCCCGGGGGGGGGGGGTTTTTGGGGAACCCTTTGGGGGGGTTTTTTTTTGGGGGAAAAAAAAGGGGGGGGACTTTTTTTTTGGTTTTTTGTTTTTTAGGGTTTTATAAAAAAATTTTTTCAGGGGGGGTGGGGGGGGGGGGTTTGGGGGGGGGGAAAAAGGAAAATTTTTAAACGTTTTGGGGAAAAAAAAATTAAAGAGGGAAAAATTTTTAGAAAAGGGGGTTAAAACCCCTAAAAAAAAATTTTGGGGGAAAAAAAGGGGGGGGAAAAAGGGGGGGGAAAAAAAAACAGGGGGGGAAAAAAAAAGGGGGGGGGAAAAAAAAAAAAAAAAAAAAGTTAATGGAGGTTTCAAATTTTTCAAAAGAAAGGGAGAAAAAAAAAAATGAAATTTTAAAAAAAGTGTTTTTTTTTTAAATTTTAAAGAAAAAAAATTGGGAAATGGGGGGGGTTTTAAAAAAGAGTTTTTAAAAATTTAAAGGGAAACAAAAAAAAAAAAGGGGGGGAAAAAATTTTAAAAGGGGGGAAAAAAAGGGGAAAAAAAAAAGGGGAAAAAAAAAGGAAAAAAAAAAAAAAAAAACCCCAAAAAAAACAAAAAAGGGGAAAATTAAAATTAATTAAAACTCCCCCAAGGGGGAAAAAAAAGGGGGGAAAAGGGGGGAGGGGAAAGAGAAAAGGGCGAAGAAATTTAAAGGAAAAGGGGGAAAAAAGGGGGGGAAAAAAAGGGGGGAAAGGAAAAATTCGAAAAACGAAAAAAAAAAAAAAAAAAATTTTTTAAAAAAAAAAAAAAAACCATAAAAGGGTTTTTAAAAAGGGACCGGGGGGGAAAACTTGGGAAAAGCTTTGGAATTTTTAAAAAAAAAGGGGAGGAAATGGGGGAAAATTTTGGGGGGGGAAAAAGGGGAAAGATTCAAAGGGGGGGAAGCAAAAAAATTTAAAAAACCCTTTAAAAAAAATAAAAAAAACCAAGGGGGAAAAAATTTGGGGGAAATAATTTGGGGGGGGGGGGTTGGGGGGGGGGGGGGGGGGGGGGGGGGGGGGGGGGGGGGGGGGGGGGGGGGGGGGGGGGGGGGGGGGGGGGGGGAAAAAGGGGGGGGGGGGGGGGGGGGGGGGGGGGGGGGGGGGGGGGGGGGGGGGGGGGGGGGGGGGGGGGGGGGGGGGGGGGGGGGGGGGGGGGGGGGGGAAAAAAGGAAAAAAAGGGAAAAAACTAAAAGAAAAAAAAGGTTCCAAAAAAAGGGGAAAAAAAGGGAAAGGAGAAGAACCGGGGGGAAAACCCCCCCCAAAAAACCCCCGGGGAACAAGAAAAAAGAAGAAAAGATAAGAAAAAAAGGAAAAAAAGGGCTAAAAGGGAATTGAAAAAAACTTGGGGGCACTGTAATGTAAAATGGCGTCCATCTCTCCTGTGTGAATTCAGATTTGCACCATGGCATATGAACAACCAAGTGACCTTTAAAAGCACACCCAAATCAAAGGAAAATGTTCAAGAGATGGGGAGAAACAGTGTAATTCATTTTAAAAAAACACAGAAAAAAGAAGACTAATAACCCCACTAACCGAAGAAACGTAAAAAAAAAAAAAAAAAAAATAAAAAAAAAAAAAATAAAAAAAAAAAAAAAAACCTATCCAGAATCTCTCACATTTGAGACGTGCTTCAAATGGAGCATGTCCATAGACTAATTAGTTTGTGATGCATTTCCAGAAAGTATGGACTTTACTTCGCCAATGGTTATCTCAGAAGCTGTTATGCAACGGTTACATGTGAAATTTTGCCAGGAAAAGGAAACATGAGACAGAGAGTGAAGAAGTTGTAGGACCATCTAAACCAAAGAGGACTGCTGTTGCTACATCAGGCCCACTGCTTCCAAACGACAGATGTATCTTTGCAACAAAAAATTCAGGAAGAAAGCTTCAAAAGGAGTTGCATGTTTTGACAAACTTGTAAAATGAGTCACCAAGACGGCAGAACAGTCTATAAAGGATGCAGCAAAAATTACGCATGATGACATTTTCACTCATTATCAAGATGTAGATCTGGTAGCACGTGAAGCTCACTATCATGAGGGTTGCAGGAAAGACTATGTGAGATCTGAAGGCAGGCATGCTGAAACATCCACAGGCCAGACATCTGTTGAGCAGCTACAGGCACATGAGAGGGCATTTGAGTACATATGTGAGTACGTTGAAAATGCCTTGATCAGAGGTGCGCAGGTGGAGAGAATGACCATGCTGAGAGAGAAGTACCGTGGATACATGCAACAACATTCCCCTGACTTCTACAACCCAGGATACAAGACTTACAAACTGACAGAAAAGATAATGAAATATTTTGGCTTCAGAATAAAATTTTGGGCTCCAAACCATCGCAGTGAACTTGTTTATTGTGACGAACTTGCCCGAGGTCAGGCAGTTGAGACAGCGTTTGTGTCAGCAGCTTCAGAAGAAAGGCGACTTGAGGAGTCTGCATATGTCCTTCGTCGACACATCTTGGATGCTTTTAGAGCTGCACCTGACATGCCATGGCCTCCATCTACAGAGTACCTTCAGTCTGATGCTGTCCATCCTCCAGCTATTCTCACAGATTTTCTCCAAAACCTGCTGTCTGGAAAAAGTAGTACTGTGGAGCAAAACAAAACCACCAGATTAGCATCCTCCATCGGCCAGGACATACTCTTTGACAGGGGGAAAGTGGAAAATGCCCAAACATCTTCTACTTGGAATGTCTATCAGACATGTTACTGGTAGCTCTGAAGTTCTAAGTCTCTTGAATCATTTTGAACACGTTGCTGGATACAAAACAATTGTAGGACTTGAGACTGCTATGGCCAACTCTGTACATCAGTGTGCTAGTCTTCTGCCTTCAACGGTGAGTTTGGAACAGAACAAAGTGATTCATTTCTGCTGGGATAACTTTGACCTGAACGAAGAAACCCTTTCAGGAGCTGACACCACCCACTCCACTCATGGCATAGTTATTCAAGAGGTGACAGGAGACACAGTGCATGACACAGTTCCTTCTCAAACAGAACTATCTCCTGCTCCTCAAAACCACCAATGCTCCATGCAGTCTGAACCAAGAAACACGTACCACCCTGCTTTGCAAAAGAAAAGGCAGAACCCAACTTGAATGTTGTCGACACTCATTTCTCAAACCCAGAGGCAGTCTACAAAGCTAAAGTTGTTGACTTTTGGTGGGTTTTCTCCAGATTTGAGGCCAAAGATGGAAATCAACTGGTGCCTGGATGGGGAGGATGGGTGTCTCTCACAGGAGAAGAAGGGATAGAAAGGATGCAGTCTACTGTTGACTACATGCCACCCATCCACCACCCCATCACAGAAAATTCCACAGTCCAGCATGTCCTCAAAGTGTCACAGGCAGCAGCAAAGCAAGTGGGGCAAGGTATAACATTAGTTACATTTGACTTAGCAGTAGCAAGGAAAGCATACAACTTGGTGTGGCAGAACAATCTCTTCCAAGACATCTTTGTCAGACTAGGAAGCTTCCATACAATCTGCTCTTTCCTTGGCGCTGTTGGCAAACTGATGAGGGGAACTGGTCTTGCTGGAATAGTCATTCAGTCTGCTGTCTGTGCGAGTGGGTCAATGGAGCAAGTGTTTGCTGGCAAACACTACAACCGTGCTCTTCGAGTACACAAACTAGTCCACCTCAGCTTGGCAGCTTGGCTGATGCTGTCTTTCAAGATGGCTGTGACATCAGCAATGAATAGGGTGAGAGGTTTTTTTATCTGTACTCAGAGACATGTCATTACCATTGACAAGTTGTTTTTTGTATCGTACTGTGTTTTCATATGCATTTTAAATTTTGTTCGTAAAGAACATGTTCCGCATTCCTTGTATGGTTGTGAAATGTCCATGAGCAGATAGCCTTTTCAGTATTCTTTAGTTTGGTACCAAATTTGATACAAATACTTAAGAAGAAATTTGATTTAAGAGACTTAAAATAACCCCACCCCCTGAATAATCACCATCGGTAGGGTTACTATAGTGTAACGCTCGTATATCCTGAAATAACCTGGTTACAGCGGGGTAACATATGCCATAAAATTTTAAATGAACAAAGTATCAGAAAATTTCACTCATAAATGGGGGGGGGGGGGGAGGGGGTCTACGGACAGGCCAAGGTCTATGGGGTTGGTGTGGGCCAGAGCGGCAGCATCAGCCAGAATTCCACAACCATTTCGGGAAGATTGCCTGAGGTAGGCGATGTTTGGATTTGTAGGCTAGACTTATTTATAGATTGTTAATGTGTTGAGAGATTCATTTTTGTAACTTGGAACTGATGTTCGTTAAATCAGCATAATTCTTATTCTTTATTCATGCGATTTGCTTGGCAATGTAAATCTACATGACTATCATCAACTTGCACAAGCTTTTTCATATTCAAGCCGTTGGATGCGCGATCAGTTATTTTGCGACATTTCGTGATCGTGATGGCAGAGCATGTGTGTGATAAACTGTTTGAAAATATCTCGATTTTATTTGAATTTGTTTTGGATTTTCAACTGATGATACAGGCGCCCAACGTTCTACAATGGTGTTTTTCGTCAATGATGTGCTAAAGGTCGATGGGTGACGGTACTTACATCCTTGAGTCAAGTGAACAATCATACATTCTCCAGTACACTAATTATAACTGTTGTGACATTATAGCCAGTGAAATTCAATAATATTGACAGACGGTTAACAGTTCACCGATCTCCTCAGTCCGCCATCTTGGTCAAGAGAGAGATCAGAGAGATATACATAAATACAGAGAGAGAGAGAGTCAGAGAGACAGAGATACACAAATAACAAGAGAGAGAGAGAGAGAGAAGAGAGAGAGAGAGAGTCAGGAGACAGAGATACACAAATACAGAGAGAGAGAGGAGAGAGTAGAGAGAAGAGATACAGAGAGAGGAGAGAGAAGAGTCACAAGAAAGAGAGAGAGAGAGAGAGAGAGATCACAAACAGAGAGAGAGACAGAGATACACAAATACAGAGAGAGAGAGAGAGAGAGAGAGAGAGAGAGAGAGAGTCAGAGAGATAGAGATACACAAATACAGAGACAGAGAGACAGAGATCACAATTACAGAGAGAGACAGAGATACACAAATACACAGAGAGAGAGAAGAGAGATACACAAATACAGAGAGAGAGGGAGAGAGTCAGAGAGATATACACAAATACAGAGAGAGAGAGAGAGTCAGAGAGAAGAGATACACAAATACAGAGAGAGAGAGAAGAAGAGAGAGAGAGAGAGTCAGAGAGATAGAGATACACAAATACAGAGAGAGAGAGAGACAGAGATGCACAAATACAGAGCAGAGAGACAGAGATACACAAATACAGAGAGAGAGAGAGAGTCAGGAGATAGAGAATAGACAAATACAGAGACAGAGGAGAGATACACAATTACAGAGAAGAGAGACAGAGATACACAAATTTACAGAGAGAGAGAAGAGAGACGAGAGAAAGAGAGAGAGAGAGAGAGATACACAAATACAAGAGAGAGAGAGAGAGAGAGAGAGAGTCAGAGAGATAGAGATACACAAATAGAGAGACAGAGGGAGAGTCAGAGAGACACAAATACAGAGAGAGAGAGAGAGAGAGAGAGAGAGAGAGAGAGAGAGAGAGAGAGACAGACAGACAGACAGACAGACAGACAGACAGAAACAGACAAAGAGACAGAGAGAAGAATACACAAATACAGAGCGAGAGAGAGTCAGAGAGACAGAGATACACAAATACAGAGAGAGAGAGAGAGAGAGAGAGAGAGAGAGAGAGAGAGAGAGAGAGAGTCAAAGAGATAGAGACACACAAATACGGAGAGAGAGGGAGAGAGAGAGAGTCGGAGAGGGAGACTGAGAGAGGAGAGAGAGAGAGAGGCAGACAGACAGACAGACAGACAGAGAGAGATTGATTCCTACAGTGTATGTTTCTATACTAAAACAGGCATGGGCCCAACAGTCAAACTAAAGTTCCTTGTGGCACCCTCTCTTCTAGCACATCATGCATAGAGGAGGTCTCTCTAGCCACGTGTTCTAGCACATCATGCACAGAGGAGGTCTCTCTAGCCACGTGTTCTAGCACATCATGCACAGAGGAGGTCTCTAGCGTGTCTCTAGGACATCCCATGCCAAAGCGAGTCCTCTAGCAGTGTTCTTCTAGCACATCATGCACAGAGGAGGTCTCTCTAGCTACGTGTTCTTCTAGCACATCATGCACAGGGGAGTCTCACTAGCCACGTGTTCTTCTAGCACATCATGCACAGAGGAGGTCTCTCTAGCCACGTGTTCAGCACATCAGCACAGGGAGGTCTCTACTAGCCACGTGTTCTTCTAGCACATCATGCACAGAGGAGGTCTCTCTAGCCATGTTTCTAGCACATCATGCACAGAGGGTCTCACTAGCCACGTGTTCTTCTAGCACATCATGCACAGAGGAGGTCTCTCTAGCCTACGTGTTCTTCTAGCACATCATGCACAGAGGAGGTCTCCTAGCCACGTATCTTCTAGCAATCATGCACAGAGGAGGTCTCCTAGCACGTGTTCTTCTAGCACATCATGCACAGAGGAGGTCTCACTAGCCACGTGTTCTTCTAGCACATCATGCACAGAGGAGGTCTCACTAGCCACGTGTTCTTCTAGCACATCATGCACAAGAGGAGAGTCGTCTTCCAGCCAACACGTGTTCTTCTAGCACATCATGCACAGAGGAGGTCTCACTAGCCACGTGTTCTTCTAGCACATCATCACAGTAGGAGTCTCAGCCACGTGTTCTTCTAGCACATCATGCACAGAGGAGGTCTCTCTAGCCACGTGTTCTTAGCACATCATCACAGAGGAGGTCCATAGCAGTTTCTCTAGCCGCGCTTTGAGACTGTGTATGTGCTGGGCGAATGGGTGCCGAAAGGAACAGTGCTTTGAAGTTTTGGGCAAGTGTATTGCTTCACCAGCCGCCGTGGCGAAGTGGTCAGCGTTGCCGATTCCCGGATGGGAGGTCGTGGGTTCGATTCCTATCAGAGTCATGTGGGATTTTTCTGCCCTGACCGGCTCCTTCCCAAAGGTGAGTTTGCTACGGACTCAGTTGGGAAGACAGACCACACAGTCGAGTTTCATCCACTGAATGGATGCGTCTATGAGAGTGTTGCTCCGATTTCTGACAAACGCTACAGGTGTCTGTATCTCTCGGGCCTGATTGACGCCGAGATATATTATGAAAGTAAGCGTAGACTACAGCCCTGTCATGCAGTCTCAGACCGGATGGAAAACTGTTGCATCATCTTCATCATCCTCATTCTCATCGATCAGCATAAAAGTCTCACATTCTGTGGCCCTTCATACCCTGCTCTCATGGTGACCTCAGTTTCGATGTCCTCTCCACGTCTGTGGCCTTGGTTTAATTCTGTCGGGGTCATCGGTATCCATGGGGGCTGTCGTTGGATGGATGTGGTGGCGCCCTCCGGAGGGAGAGCTCACTCACGACGGCTCTGCGACTATGTGCAGATCTGTTTTTCCTTCTTCGTAATCAATTCATTTATTTTTGTTTCTTTTTTCGTTGTTTTTTTCATTTCATTAAATGAATCTATGCATCAATATCGATGGAGAAAGTACAAATCCACATTTTTATGTAGCATTATTCGCTAGTCAAAACTGTTGCTAGTCATGCTAAGTTCATCCCTTAGCGGGAAGCGCCAGATAAAAAAGAAGCATGTGTTTGCTTCTCTGTTACCTTGGGAATACAATTTATCAATCAACGTCTCTTCTCTCTCTCTCTCTCTCTTCTCTCTCTCCTCTCTCTCTCTCTCTCTCTCTCTCTCTCTCTCTGCTCTCTCTGTCTGTCTTTCTGTCTGTCTGTCTCCCCCCTCTCTCTGTTTCTCTGTGTTGCGCGCACGGCGTTTATGTGTGTGTGTGTTGTGTGTGTGTGTGTGTGTGTGTGTGTGTGTGTGGTGTGTGTGTGGTGAGGAGAGAGAGAGAGAAGAGAGAGAAGACGAGAGAGAAGAGAGAGAAGTGTGATGTGTGTGTGTGGTGTGAGGTGTGATGGTGTGTGTGTGTGTGTGTGTGTGTGTGTGGTGTGTGTGGTGTGTGTGTGTGTGTGTGTGTGTGTGTGTGTGTGTGTGTGTGTCGCGCGCGCGCATATATACGTGTATATTTGCGTACGTGTATATGCGGCAATGTGTGTGTGTGTGGTGTGTGTGTGTGTGTGTGTGTGTGTGTGTGTGTGTGTGGCGCGCGGCGCGCGCGCGCGGTTGTGTGCGTGTATATGCGGCAATGTGTGTGTGTGTTGTGTGGTGTGTGTGGTGTGTGTGTTGTGTGTGTGTGTGTGTGGTGTGTGTGTTGTGTGTGTGTGTGTGTGTGGTGTGTGTGTGTGTGTTGAGAGAGACAGAGAGAGAGAGAGAGAAGAGAGAGAGAGACAGAACAGACAGACAGACAGACAGAGAGATGTGTGCGTTGTGGTGGTGTGTGTGTGTGTGTGTGTGTGTGTGGTGTGGTGGTGTGTGTGTGTGTGTGTTTATGTGTGTTGTGTGTGTGTGTGTGTGTGTGTGTGTGTGTGTGTGTGTGCGTGCGTGCGTACGTGCGTGTATGTGTGTGCGCGCGCGCGCGGCTGTGCGTCTGTGTGCGTGCGTGAGTATGTGTGTCTGTGTCTGTGTGCGTGTACATTACCGCGTTTGAGTGTAGGTGTGTTTAGGAGGAGGATGTTGGATGGAAATGCCTGGATGTGTATATAGTAGGCGTGTGAGTTTGTTACGTACATCAATAGAACGTCAACGCATTCACATAAAGCGATTTTAGACAGCAAATTTGATTGATTGATGTGTGTGTGTTGTGTGTGTGTGTGTGTGTGTGTGTGTGTGTGTGTGTGCTGCTGTCGTGTGTGTGCTCGCGCGCGCGTGTGTGTGTTCTGTGTCTGTGTGTGTGTGTGTGTCTGTGTGTGTGAAGGGAGGAAACCTCTCACAGATGGCTTTAAACGCTTTAAAATGACTTTTAAGAGAAAAGGATGATTGGCCAATTGGCATCAGGCCCTCCACTGGCACAGATCTTGGAGCCGCGTGGCAGGTGACAGTCAATCATGGAAGGCGCGGAGGATTCCTCAGTTGGAACCTTGGACAGTAAAAGGGACAAATAATCCACTCAGACCTCATAGCATCAGCTGTGGTGCTCAGAACTAGGTCAGCTGTAGCTTGTTCAGTACAGACCTCATAGCATCAGCTGTGGTGCTCAGAACTAGGTCAGCTGTAGCTTGTTCAGTACAGACCTCATAGCATCAGCTGTGGTGCTCAGAACTAGGTCAGCTGTAGCTTGTTCAGTACAGACCTCATATGCATCAGCTGTAGCTGCTCAGAACTAGATCAGCCTGTAGCTTGTTCAGTACAGACCTCATAGCATCAGCTGTGGTGCTCAGAACTAGGTCAGCTGTAGCTTGTTCAGTACAGACCTCATAGCATCAGCTGTGGTGCTCAGAACTAGGTCAGCTGTAGCTTGTTCAGTACAGACCTCATAGCATCAGCTGTGGTGCTCAGAACTAGGTCAGCTGTAGCTTGTTCAGTACAGACCTCATAGCATCAGCTGTGGTGCTCAGAACTAGGTCAGCTGTAGCTTGTTCAGTACAGACTCATAGCTCAGCTGTGGTGCTCAGAACTAGGTCAGCTGTAGCTTGTTCAGTACAGACTCATAGCTCAGCTGTGTGGTCGCTTACTTGATGGTCAGAACTAGGTCAGCTGATGCATTGATGGTCAGTACAGACCTCATAGTCATGTCAAAGTCCATTTGTATAGACTGGTCCAGAACTAGTCAGCTGAGCTGTTCAGTACAGACTATAGCATCAGCTGTGATGCTCAGAACTAGTCAGCTGAAGCTTGTTCAGTAAAGCTGAATGACCCGCTCCTGGTAATGTCATACTTTATTAATGGGACTGGTCCTTGAATGCAATATATGACAGGCTAGAAGCAGACTACTATAGTCAAAGTTCATTGTATGGAGACTGGTCCGATGAATGACGACGTGACAGTTAGAAGCAAGCAACTAATAGGTCATGTTCATGCAGAGTGTATTTTTTATTCATGTTCTCTGTTGTCTATTCAGTAGTCAGACAGAAAAGTCATGTTATGCTGTACGGTCCTTACTGGCAGTGAGTCACACAGACAGAAATAGTTCATGTTCATGCTGTATCGGTCCTTACTTGGCAGTGAGTCAGACAAGAAATAGTTATGTTCATGCTGTATCGGTCCTTACTTGGCAGTGAGTCAGACAAGAAGTTGATCCTGTTCTGCATGGCCTACTTACTCAACACATAAACAGACACACTGGTGAAAACGCTTTAGACTCACAGAGTATCCATGGCGGTTGAATGCTTCCCCCAATCCAGCTTATACTCACTCCTGGGATGCACTGGTCGCTAAATGGCCGTGGGAGCGGCCAAAAGCAAAGGCTGTCATGATGTGGTCTTTTTATGAAACACCCATGGACAGACACACCGTAAACAAGCAGTTCAAAGCATGAAACATCCCATGACTCTGTTGTCCACGCCCTACGCCTAACACACTCCACTTTGGTGCACATCAGTCAATACATAGCAACAGGACGGACCACACACAGATCTTCTAGGCACCACCTAGTCATCCAAGACACAGCGGACACGATGATGAAAACCAGTTGGATGCCTCAAACTTACGTGACAGTGTAATAAATGCAGCAGACCACTTCCTATTCGTTTTGGCGTAGAGAGATCATTCCATGGGATTGGGAGGGGATACAGTGATGTAAAAAGGAGGCAGGAAAGAAGCAAAGGGGAGACCACAGACCAGTGCTTTCTCAGTTATGGGACTTGGGAGGGATCCAAAACGGAGACATCTCAGGCCCACTCATTGAACACGCTGACAGGCTCACTGATGAAAACGAGTTTGATGGCTGAATTGTCCATGGCTCTGTAGTCAATGCCCCAAAGCGTACGATACTCAGTGCTGGTGCAGGCTGGTCTGTCCATGGCAGAGGGCAGGCAGGAAGACGTCAACATGTGGTCCGGAATCCAACACGCCGATGGGCACACTGACATTAGGAATATGTTGCACGGAACATACATTGTAGTGTTGTGACTGCCCTAATCCTGTACATGCTCATATTGTTACAGACTGATTCTGGAATGAGAATGAGAGAAGCCAGAAACACAGACACAGTATGTATAACATATTTACTGAACAAACGGGGAAAATATCATCGTTGAATTAAAAAATTGGTGCACAAAATATAAATCGTTACTTGCTCGCCTAGGATAAGTTCATTTAGAGAGAGAGAGAGAGAGAGAGAGAGAGAGACAGAGAAGACAGACAGACAGACAGACAGAGACAGGACAGAGAGACAGAGAGAGAGAAGAGAGGAGAGAGTGAGTGAGTAGAGATGAGAGGAGTGAGAGAGAAGTGAGTGAGTGGAGAGGAGAGAGAGTGAGTGAGTGATGAGTAG
>JAMYXO010002601.1:0-5000 GCA_033310375.1 Conus canariensis | reverse complement strand
ATACTACGGTAATGGTGTGTGTGTGTATGTGTGTGTGTGTGTGTGTGTGTGTGTGTGTGTGTGTGTGTGTGTGTGTGTGTGTGTGTGTGTGTGAACAGATGTATGTATGTGCATGTGTATATCATGTACTATCTGTGTCGTGCGTATGTGTGTACATGTACATAATATGGTCAACCTGTAAAAATAATGTCGAACTGCCTGGAAAGAAACACAAGCGTCTGATGGCGAGGGAGGTGGTACTGTACAAGGAGCTGTAGGTTCAAACTGGTACGGCTGAACTCCAAACACTTCAGTGAAAATTTCACGTTCGATGTCCTCTTCGTTGGAACTTGACTCGTAGCTGGGAGCATCTACCATTATCGCCGGAAAATAGTTGAGTTTTACGTCCTCATAGCGAAAGCTTTTAGGGACATGTCTTTCATTCACGATAGTCTTGGCATTTATACGTCACTTGCGGAATCCCGGACTCTCGTCTCTTTCCGTATTGTGCTCGGCAATCTCCGTGGCGAGTCACGATTTGGCTACTTGCACGACCCGAAACACGGATAGAAGTGAGTTCCAGAAGAAAAGTAACGCGTACATCGAAACACGCTCGATCATACTTTTGAACAACCCAAACATGCTATTTATGGGTGGGACGCCTTTAAGTTTATTGGAAGTTTTTAAAATGTGATTTTTGTTTCCTTCTGGTTTTAGGATATATACTAGGGTCTGGTTAAAAGATTTCTTTTAAGTCTTTTTAAACCCATTGCCATTTAGTAACGTAGATTACAATGTTTTGACGACAATGGTTAAAAAATTCGTGTGTTTCTGTATCAATCTGAATGTCAGCATCAAGTTTACTTGAGAAAACTACAAGCCACCAAAGCTTATTTGAGGCAAAAGACACCTTTAGGTAGATTGACAGAGCATCATAGGTGTATTTGAAAACAAACTAACCCTCTTTGGCGACATGCAACTTTTGACAATTTTATCTCATTTAAAGACGTCCTGTGAGAGTAACCTGCTTCCCAGATGCCTGATCGGACGTTCATAACAAACATTGACACGTATAATTTTTTATTTGTGTGGTAGCATTCAATTTAGACTCCAATAACAGGGTAGGTCAAAGCACAGACGCACCTTTGTACATCTTTCTGCATTCATGCGCGAACGCACACAGCGTGCATGCACGTGTTCAGAAGGGGGGGGGGGGGGGGGGTGTCGGGGGAAGCAGTGTACTCTGCATTATCTTCACCTTCCCACAAAAAAAGCAATCGAATACACACACACGCACACACACACAGACACACAGACACACACACACAGACACGCAAGATGGCGGCCACGGTCAACAACTAGAGCAGAAGCTAGCTGAGTTTTTCGTAAAGTTTAAAAAAATGATGACCAGGATGACAAAAACAAGAAATGCAAGAGGTAAGCCATCAACTTTGCCAATAGAAAAAACTAACAGCAGTTTGCAAAATGTTCAGTCGACTGTAACAAGCCAATCGAATATTCGAAGCGGGGGTGACCGTTTAGTAACCCAAACAAAAATGTCCGGTACGCCTGCCGACAATAAAGGCCCCGCAGAAGACAGCCCGAAAAGAGAAGCGGGAAGTAACACGGACGATCTCAAAGCTCTCATAATGACTCTGAGCGAACGAATCTTGAGTCTAGAGAAAATAGTTGAAAAACAGACCAAAATAATTGAATCGAATCTCAAGATAACGAAAAGCGAAAGTGTCGCCATTCAGACCGAATCGACCGAAACATCCTTCGCAACGCCTCACCGCTCTTATGCAAAAGTTGCATCAACATCGCTGCCGGCAAAATCTCCTTCCCAACACAACAAGGGCGTGGATGAATTGTGCGAGCCGTACATTAGGCCAAGCAAAGAAAATAACCAAATGAAACAAAACCACAAAGAACAAAAACTGAATTGTGACGTAAAGAATCAAAGCAACGTCAAACAAGGTTCTGCGAAATTGCGTAACACATCTGTGGAACAAAAGATAGAAAACTCCAAGTCTCCACACAACAAAACGTCAAAGAAAAACAGTCTGGCACAACAAAGAAAAACGTATCCCATTCTGTTTCTACATCTGGTGGCGACTTGCCACGTGTCCTCCTGATACATGACAGTATCATGAAGAAGGTTGATGCACGGAGACTTGGCCTGTCATACGGTCTGCAGGTGGCAAAGAGAAAAGCGTATCAGATTGAGCATTGCACACGCGCTCTGAACGAGGCAAAAGTATCTCTGAATCCTGAACCCGAATGTGTAGTTCTGCATGTAGGAGTGAACGATTTGAAGGGGAAAGATCCGGAGAAATGCAGCACGGAAATGCAGAAATGCGTCAAGGAGGCCAAAGGTCAATTTCCCAAAGCCAAAATCGTAGTAAGTCAAGTGGCTCCTGTCAAAAATAAAACACTAGACATTAAGAAAGATCTGTTCAACGCAATGACAAGACAGAAACTACAGACAGAAAACGACATTACTTTCGTCTCCTTTAACGAGTTGAGGATGGAAGACAGAAGAGTACTGACAGCTGACGACGTTCACCCCACGACCAGAGGAGCGAGCACCATCGCGAGGACCCTGGGCAAACACCTGCATGGAATGTTTTGGGAAAAGCCACGGAGGAGACCCGCAGCCTTTCGTTACAGTTGCCAAGGTTTTCACCCTCCGCCTTTTCCACGTCCTTGGTTCTACTGAACTGGTCGTACTTTGACTCTCAGCTGTTTACAGTCAATCATCAAGATTTTCTGTTTTCATCTATAGTCATCTCTAAGATAGTTAATGTCTAAATGATATCAATTATTGTGATATATAAATGAAAGCACATAAAAAGCCAAACATTACATTTCTACAGTGGAATTGTCGTTCTATAACAAAAAATCTATCATACTTAAATCAATATCTATTAGCAAATAAGTTTCATGTTTTATTACTACAATCTTTAAATGTGAGCTGTGATAAATTACCATATCTACCTGGATTTTACCACCCTCCGGTTTACGAACAATGTGGAGACAGAGTGCAAACAGCCATTTATGTGCGTGAAGACCTGGACTTTTGTGAAAGAACTCCACCAGTGTATAATATTTCCTCTGTGTCATGCTGTGCAGCTATGGTTAAGTTCACTTCATCCTTGATTCTTAATGTTGCTTCAATTTATCTTCCAAAAGGTCCTGATAATAAGAACACTGAATGGTTGAAAGGGTTCCAAGATCAAACGGATAAGTAGGTTATTGGGGGTGATTTTAATGCACATGCCCCTTTCTGGGATAAGAGTTGTTCCTATATTTCTAATAATCGTTTGTTAGATAACATAGCGGATTCTATTCTTTACATACTGAATAATGGAAACATAACTCGTATTCCAGATATATCTACACATAATCCCTCAGCCATTGATTTAACTTTTGTATCTCCATCATTGGTAGTCAACGCAGTGTGGGAAACGGGAGATGACTCTTTAGGATCAGATCATATTCCAGTCATAATATCTTTAAATAACATAGCAGAAGAAGAAGAAAACACAGAAGATGTTATTCCAAAGTATAATTACAAGTGTGCAGATTGGTCACTGTTCAAAGACATCCTTAAAAACATAGATTTAGATTATTCTACTGAAGAAAATATAGACAATCAGTATGATAAATTCTGCAGATTTATCCTAACAGCAGCAGATAAATCGATCCCAAAAATAAAAAACAAAAAATCTAAAAAACACAATGGAAATGTGTGGTGGAACAAGGAATGTGAACGCGCAAATAACAAGAAAAAAGAAAGATTTAAGATATATTGTAAAAAAAGATCAGCAAGTAATCATGAAAAAATGAAAAAGACGGGTAAAGAAAGTGATGATGCAATAGAATATGCAAAATTGAAACATTGGGATGATTTCTGTAACTCTGAAGTAAAACATTGTAAGGATATGGGGAAAGTATGGGAAGAACTGAAAGCTATGAAAAATGGATTGACATCACCACAGTATCCCATAAAATTAGATAACAACAATCTGCCCACTACTAAAGAGAAAGCAGAAGTTTTTGTAAACTTATTCGCTGAAGTCAGCCGTCCTGAGGGTCTAACGAACACTGACCGAACTTACAGAGAAAAAGAAGAAAGTAATATAACATATGATGATCCACCACCTGATAATAGCATAAACATTAATGCTCCTATAACTGTATATGAAGTAAAAGAAGCCATTAGAGCCATTCCAATACGGAAATCATCAGTTGGTTTAGATGCAATATCTAATCAGATGCTAAAGAATTTACCTGAAAATCTTGTAGTTTTTCTTCATGCTTTGCTAAGCACTTGCTGGAATAGTAGCGACATGCCCAAAATATGGAAACAGACAATTGTTGTACCAGTTCATAAACAAGGAAAGTCTTCTAGTGATCCTAAAAATTACAGACCTATAGCATTAACATCACACGTCTGTAAACTATCAGAAAGAATTGTTTTGAATAGACTAGCATATTACTGCGAAAAAAATGACATCATTCCTATTAATCAAGCTGGCTTTCGTAAAGGGAGATCTACTACAGAAATATTAGTGAAATTATCAACAAATATAAAGAAACAATTTGCAAGACGTAAATGTGTCCTGGCTACATTTTTTGACATAACCAAGGCTTACGATCAAGTGTGGCATTCACAGCTATTAAACAAACTTAAAAATATTGGACTATCAGGAAATGTATACAATTATGTTAAATGCTTTCTGAAAGATAGGGTAATACAAACAAGAGTAGGAAAATCATATTCCACCAGTAGAACTCTGTCAATGGGAATCCCACAAGGGTCAGTGTTAGCTCCGCTTCTTTTCTCATTGCTATTGTATGATTTGCCAAATAAGTTATCTAAAAAGGTAGTTCTCGTTCAATATGCAGACGACATTTGCATGTGGACGGAAGTAACTCTTAAAAAGAAAACTCCACAGCGTGATATAAGTTTCATCAGAAAGATCTATCAAGACGAACTAAATAGGATGTCGGAATAC
>JAMYXO010002600.1:0-17500 GCA_033310375.1 Conus canariensis | reverse complement strand
GTTTTGGTGGGGGGGGTTTTTTTTGGTTTTTTTAAAAAAATTTTTTGGTTTTTTGGGGGTTTTTTTTGGGGGGTTTTTGGGTTTTGGTTTTTGGGGAAAATGTTTTTTTTTTTTTTTTAAAAAGGGGGGGGTTAAAAAGGGGGGTTTTTTTTTTCCCCCCCCCCCAAAATTTTTTAATTTTTTTTTTTGTTTTTTTTTTTAAAAAAAAAAAGGGGGGGGGGGGAAAAAGGGGAAATTTTTTTTGGGGGGGTTTTTAAAAAATTTTTTTAAAAAAAAGGGGGGGGGGGGTTTTTTTGGTGTGAATTTTAAGTTTGGAGTGGGTTTTGTTTTGGTTTTTGGTTTTTTAAAAAAATTTTTTTTTTTTTTTTTTTGGGGGGGGGGAAGGGGGGGGAAAAAGGGGGTTTTTTTGGTAAAAAAATTTTTTTTTTTAAAAAATTTTTTTAAAATTTTAAAGGTTTTTTTTGTTTTTTTTAAAGTTTTTTTAAAAGGGGAAAAAATTTTTTTAAAGGGGAAAGGTTTTAAGGGGGTTTTTAAAAAAAAATTTTTTTTTAAAAGGGGTGGGGAAAAAAATTGTTTGAAAAATTTTTTTTGGGGGGGGGGAAATTGGGGGGGGTTTTTTTGGGGGGGGGGGGTTTTTGGTTTTTTTTAAAAGTTTTGGTGGGGGAAGTGGGGGTTTTTTTGGTTTTTTTTTTTGGTGAAGGGGGGGGGAAAAAATTTTTGGTTTTTGGGGGGTTTGGTGTGGGGGGAAAAAAGGGGGGGAAAAAAAAACTTTTTTTTTTGTTTTTTGGGGGGGTTTTTTTAAAAAAAGGGAAAGGTTTTTTTTTTTTTTTTGGGGGGGTTTTGTGTGAAAATTTTTTGAATTTTCCCCCCCCCCCCCCCCCCCCCCCCCCCCCCCCCCCCCCCCCCCCCCCTTTTTTTTTTGGGGGGTTTGTAAAAGTTTTTTTTGGGGGGAAGTGTGTTTTTTTTTTTTTTGGGGGGGGGGGGGGTTTTTTGGTTTTTAAATTTTGGGAAAATTTTGGTAAAAAAAAAGGGTTTTTGGGTTTTTGTGTTTTTAAGGGTTTTTTAAATTTTTTATTTTTGGTTTTTTTGTTTTTTTTTTTTAAAAAAAGGGGGGGGGAAAAAGTGTGTGGGGGAAAAAAGGGTTTGTGTTTTTAAATTTTTTAATTTTTGGGGTTGGGGTTTTTTTTAAAAATTTTTGGTGAAAGGGGGAAATTTTTTTTTTTTTAAAATTTTGGGTGTAAAAAAAATTTTTTTTGGTTTTTTTTTAAAAAATTTTTTTTAAATTTTTAATTTTTGGTGGTAAGTGAAAAGGTTTTTTAAAAATTTTTTTTTTTTAAAAAAAAAAAAGGGGTTTTTTTTTTGGGTTTTTTTTGGGGGGTTTTTGGTTTTTGGGGGTTTTTTTTTTTTTTTGGGGGGTTTGGTTTAAGTTTTTGTTTTTTTAAAAGGGGGGTGGGGTGTAAGGGTTTTTTTTTAAAAAGTTTTGTTAAATTTTTGGGTTTTTAAGTGTAAGTGAAAAGTGGTGAAAAAGGGGTGTGTGTAAGTGTAAGTGTGTGTGTAAGGTAAGTGTGAATGGTCTAAGTGGAATTTTGGGTAAGAAAAGTGGTAATTTAAAATGTTTTGTAAGAAGTGTGTGAAAGTAAAAGTGTGGGGTGTGAGTGTGTGTGTAAGTGAAAGGGTGTGTGAAAGTGTTTGGGTAAGGGGGTTTTTAAAATGTGAAGTAAGGGGGTTGAAAAGGTAAGTGTGGAGTAAGTGTTTTTGTAATTTGAAGTTTTTAAGTGAAAAGTGTGTGTAATGTAAGTGTGTGTAAATGTAAGTGTGTAAATCTAAGTGTAAGTGTGTCACTATAAGTGTCTAAGTCTAAGTGTGTAAGTGTCAGTGTATTAGTGTGAGTGTGAGTGCAAGCGGTGTAAGTGTAAGTGTAATGTGTGTAAGTGTGTGTAAGTGTGAATGTAAGTGTTTAACTGTAAGTGTAAGTGTGGATGTCAGTGTGTAACTGTAAGTGTAAGTGTGTATGTGTGTGTAAGTGTGAGTGTAAGGTGTGTAAGCGTGTGTGCGTGTAAGTGTAAGTGTGTGTAATTGTGTGTAAGTGTAAGTGTGTGTGTAAGTGTAAGTGTGCAACTGTGTCTAAGTGTAACATTGTAAGTAACAGTGTGTAAGTGTAACTGTGTGTATGTAAGTGTGTGTAAGTGTAAGTGTGTGTGTAAGTGTAAGTGCGTGTGTGTGTAAGTGTAGGTGTGTGTGTAAATGTGTGTAGGTGTGTGTGCAACTGAAAGTTTAAATGTGTAAGTGTAAGTCTAAGTGTGTAAGTGTAAGTATGTGTAAGTGTCTAAGTGTAAGTGTAAGTGTCTGTGTAAGTGCGTAAGTGTAAGTGTGCGTGTGTAAGCGTAAGTGTGTGTGTAAGTGAAAATGTGTGTAAGTGTAAGTGTGTGTAAGTATGTAAGTGTAAGTGTAAGTGTCTGTGTAAGTGCGTAAGTGTAAGTGTGCGTGTGTAAGCGTAAGTGTGTGTAAGTGAAAATGTGTGTAAAGTGTAAGTGTAAGCGTGTGTAGGTGTGTGTAAGTGTGAATGTAAGTGTGTAACTGTAAGTGTAAGTGTGGATGTAAGTGTGTAACTGTAAGTGTAAGTGTGTATGTGTGTGTAAGAGTGAGTATAAGTGTGTGTAAGCGTGTGTGCGTGTAAGTGTAAGTGTGAATGTTACTGTAAGTGTAAGTGTGTAAGTGTAAGTGTAAATGTCTGTGTGTGTAAGTGTGCATATTAAGTGTGTGTGTAAGTGTCTGTGTAAGTGTAAGTGTAAGTGTTTCTAAGTCTAAGTGTGTGTGTAAATGTAAGTGTGTTGTAAGTGTGTGTGTAAGTGTGCGTGTAAGTGTAAGTGTATGTAAGTGTGTCTAAGTGTAAGAGTGTGTAAGTGTTTGTAAGTGTAAGTGTGTGTGTAAGTGTAAGTGTGTGTTTGTTCGTAAGTGTAAGTTTGTAAGTGTAAGTGTGTGTAAGTAAAAGTGTGTGTAAGTGTAAGTTTAAGTGTAAGTGTAAGTGGGTGTAAGTGTAAGTATGTAAGTGTAAGTATCTGTGTATGTGTAAGACTGTGTGTAAGCGTAAGTGTGTGTGTAAGTGTAAGTGTGTGTGTAAGTGTGTGTAAGCTGAAGTGTGCGTGTGGGTGTAAGTGTGTGTAAGTGTAAGTGTGTGTAAGTGTAAGTGTGTGTGTAAGTGTAAGTGTCAGTGTGTTTCTAACTGTGTAAGTGCAAGTGTGTATGTGTGTAAGTGTAAGTGTAGGTGTGTAAGTGTATGTGTAGCTGTAAGTGTGTGTAAATGTAAGTGTGTAAATCTAAGTGTAAGTGTGTCACTGTAAGTGTCTAAGTCTAAGTGTGTAAGTGTCATGTGTAAATGTGGGTGTGAGTGTAAGCGTGTGTAGTGTAAGTGTAAGTGTGTGTAAGTGTGTCAAGTGTGAAGTAAGGTGTAAATCTAAGTGTAAGTGTTCACTGTAAGTGTCTAAGTCTAAGTGGTAAGTGTCGTGTATAAGTGTAGTGAAGTGTAAGCGTGTGTAAGTGTAAGTGGTTAAGTGTTGTAAGTGTGTGTAAGTGTAATGTAAGTGTTTACTGTAAGTTGTGTGGAGAAGTGTGTAACTGTAGTGAAGTGTCATGTGTGTGTGCGTGTAAGTGTAAGTGTGAAGCGTGTGTAAGTGTAAGTGTAAGTGTAAGTGTGTGTAAGTGTAAGTGTGTGTGTGTAAGTGTAAGTGTGCAACTGTGTCTAAGTGTAACATTGTAAGTATCAGTGTGTAAGTGTAACTGTGTGTATGCAAGTGTGTGAAAGTGTAAGTGTGCGTGTGTAACTGTCAGTGTGTGTGTAAGTGAAAATGTGTGTAAGTGTAAGTGTAAGCGTGTGTAAGTGTGTGTAAGTGTGAATGTAAGTGTGTAACTGTAAGTGTAAGTGTGGATGTAAGTGTGTTACTGTAAGTGTAAGTGTGTAAGTGTAATTGTGTGTAAGTGTAAGTGTGTGTAAGTGTAAGTGGGTATGTAAGTGTAAGTATGTGTAAGTATAAGTTTAGTTGCGTAAGTGTAAATGTGTAAGTGTAAGTTTGTGTAAGTGTGTAAGTGTAAGTGTGTAAGTGTATAAGTGTAAATGTGTAAGTGTGTGTAAGTGTGTAAGTGTAAGTGTGTCTGTGTGTAAGTGTAAGAGTGTGTAACCGTATGTTCGTGTAAGTGTATGTGTAAGTATGTCTAAGTGTAACTGTGTGTATAAGTGTAAGTCTGTGTCTGTAAGTGTAAGTGTGTAAGTGTAAGTGTGTGTGGTTAAGTTTAAGTGTGTGTAAGTGTAAGTGTGTGTGTTAGTGTAAGGGCGGTGTGTGTGTAGTAAGTGTAGTGTGTGTGTAGATGTATGTGTAAGTGTAAGTGTGTGTAAGTGTAGATCTAAGTGTGTAAATGTAAGTGTGAGTGTTACTGTAAGTGTAAGTGTGTAAGTGTAAGTGTAAATGTCTGTGTGTAAGTGTGCGTATTTAAGTGTGTGTAAGTGTAAGTGTCTGTGTAAGTGTAAGTGTAAGTGTTTCTAAGTCTAGTGTGTGGTAAGTGTAAGTGTGTGTGTGAAAGTGGAAATGTGTGTAAGTGTAAGTGTGCGTGTAAGTGTAAGTGTGTATGTAAGTGTGTCTAAGTGTAAGTGTGTGTAAGTGTGTCTAAGTGTAAGTGTAAGTGTGTGTAAGTGTAAGTGTAAGTGTGTGTTTGTTCGTAAGTGTAAGTGTGTATAAATGTAAGGTGTGTAAGTGAAAGTGTGTGTAAGTGTAAGTTTAAGTGTAAGTGTAAGTGGGTGTAAGTGTAAGTGTGTAAGTGTAAGTATCTGTGTATGTGTAAGACTGTGTGTAAGCGTAAGTGTGTGTGTAAGTGTAAGTGTGTGTGTAAGTATGTGTAAGTTGAAGTGTGCGTGTGGGTGTAAGTGTGTGTAAGTGTAAGTGGGTGTAAGTGTAAGTGTGTGTGTAAGTGTAAGTGTCAGTGTGTTTCTAACTGTGTAAGTGCAAGTGTGTATGTGTGTAAGTGTAAGTGTACGTGTGTAAGTGTATGTGTAGCTGTAAGTGTGTGTAAATGTAAGTGTGTAAATCTAAGTGTAAGTGTGTCACTATAAGTGTCTAAGTCTAAGTGTGTAAGTGTCAGTGTATAAGTGTGAGTGTGAGTGCAAGCGTGTGTAAGTGTAAGTGTAAGTGTGTGTAAGTGTGTGTAAGTGTGAATGTAAGTGTTTAACTGTAAGTGTAAGTGTGGATGTCAGTGTGTAACTGTAAGTGTAAGTGTGTATGTGTGTGTAAGTGTGAGTGTAAGTGTGTGTAAGCGTGTGTGCGTGTAAGTGTAAGTGTGTGTAATTGTGTGTAAGTGTAAGTGTGTGTGTAAGTGTAAGTGTGCAACTGTGTCTAAGTGTAACATTGTAAGTATCAGTGTGTAAGTGTAACTGTGTGTATGTAAGTGTGTGTAAGTGTAAGTGTGTGTGTAAGTGTAAGTGCGTGTGTGTGTGTAAGTGTAGGTGTGTGTGTAAATGTGTGTAGGTGTGTGTGCAACTGAAAGTTTAAATGTGTGTAAGTGTAAGTCTAATGTGTGTAAGTGTAAGTGGTGTAAGTGTCTAAGTGTAAGTGTAAGTGTCTGTGTAAGTGCGTAAGTGTAAGTGTGCGTGTGTAAGCGTAAGTGTGTGTGTAAGTGAAAATGTGTGTAAGTGTAAGTGTGTGTAAGTATGTAAGTGTAAGTGTAAGTGTCTGTGTAAGTGCGTAAGTGTAAGTGTGCGTGTAAGCGTGTGTGTAAGTGAAAATTTTGTAAGTGTAAGTGTAAGCGTGTGTAGGTGTGTGTAAGTGTGAATGTAAGTGTGTAACTGTAAGTGTAAGTGTGGATGTAAGTGTGTAACTGTAAGTGTAAGTGTGTATGTGTGTGTAAGAGTGAGTATAAGTGTGTGTAAGCGTGTGTGCGTGTAAGTGTAAGTGTGAATGTTACTGTAAGTGTAAGTGTGTAAGTGTAAGTGTAAATGTCTGTGTGTGTAAGTGTGCATATTTAAGTGTTGAGTAAGTGTCTGTGTAAGTGTAAGTGTAAGTGTTTCTAAGTCTAAGTGTGTGTGTAAATGTAAGTGTGTGTGTAAGTGATAAGTGTGCGTGTAAGTGTAAGTGTATGTAAGTGTGTCTAAGTGTAAGAGTGTGTAAGTGTTTGTAAGTGTAAGTGTGTGGTAAGTGTAAGTGTGTGTTTGTTCGTAAGTGTAAGTTTGTAAGTGTAAGTGTGTGTAAGTGAAAGTGTGTGTAAGTGTAAGTTTAAGTGTAAGTGTAAGTGGGTGTAAGTGTAAGTATGTAAGTGTAAGTATCTGTGTATGTGTAAGACTGTGTAAGCGTAAGTGTGTGTAAGTGTAAGTGTGTGTGTAAGTGTAGTGTAAGTTGAAGTGTGCGTGTGGGTGTAAGTGTGTGTAAGTGTAGTGTGTGTAAGTGTTAAGTGTGTGTAAGTGTAAGTGTCAGTGTGTTTCTAACTGTGTAAGTGCAAGTGTGTATGTGTGTAAGTGTAAGTGTAGTGTGTAAGTGTATGTGTAGCTGTAAGTGTGTGTAAATGTAAGTGTGTAAATCTAAGTGTAAGTGTGTCACTGTAAGTGTCTAAGTCTAAGTGTGTAAGTGTCAGTGTATAAGTGTGAGTGTGAGTGTAAGCGTGTGTAAGTGTAAGTGTGTGTAAGTGTGTGTAAGTGTGGTAAGTGTGAATGTAAGTGTGTAACTGTAAGTGTAAGTGTGGATGGAAGTGTGTAACTGTAAGTGTAAGTGTGTAATGTGTGTAGTGTAAGTGTGTGTAAGCGTGTGTGCGTTTAAGTGTAAGTGTAAGTGTGTGTAAGTGTGTGTAAGTGTAAGTGTGTGTAAGTGTAAGTGTGCAACGTGTTAAGTGTAACATTGTAAGTATCAGTGTGTAAGTGTAACTGTGGTAATGCAAGTTGTGTGAAAGTGTAAGTGTGTGTGTAAGTGTCAGTGTGGTGTGTAAGTGAAATGTGGTGTGAAGTGTAAGTGTGTAAGTGTGTGTAATGTGAATGTAAGTGTGTAATGTAAGGTGTAAGTGTGTGATGTAAGTGTGTTACTGTAAGTGTAAGTGTGTAAGTGTAAGTGTGTGTAAATGTAAGTGTGTGTAAGTGTAAGTGGGTATGTAAGTGTAAGTGTGTGTAAGTATAAGTGTTAGTGCGTAAGTGTAAATGTGTAAGTGTAAGTTTGTGTAAGTGTGTAAGCGTAAGTGTGTAAGTGTAAGTGTAAAGTGTTGTGTGTAAGTGTGTAGTGTGTAAGTGTAAGTGTGTCTGTGTGTAACTGTAAGTTGTAGGGTGTGTAAGCGTAATGTGTGTAAGTGTATGTGTAAGTATGTGTAAGTGTAACTGTGTGTGTAAGTGTAAGTCTGTGTCTGTGTGTAAGCGTATGTTCGTGTAAGTGTATGTGTAAGTATGTTAAGTGTAACTGTGTGTATAAGTGTAAGTCTGTGTCTGTAAGTGTAAGTGTGTAAGTGTAAGTGTGTGTGGTTAAGTTTAAGTGTGTGTGTAAGTGTAAGTGTGTGTGTGTGTAAGTGTAAGGGCGTGTGTGTGTGTAAGTGTAATGTGTGTGTGTGTAATGTATGTGTAAGTGTAAGTGTGTGTACGTGTTGATCTAAGTGTGTAAATGTAAGTGTGGTAGTGTTACTGTAAGTGTAAGTTGTAAGTGTAAGTGTAAATGTCTGTGTGTGTAAGTGTGCGTATTAAGTGTGTGTGTAAGTGTAAGTGTCTGTGTAAGTGTAAGTGTAAGTGTTCTAAGTCTAAGTGTGTGTAAGTGTAAGTGTGTGTGAAAGTGGAAGTGTGTGTAAGTGTAAGAGTGTTGTAAGTGTAAGTGTGTGTGTAAGTGTAAGTGTGTGCGTAAGTGTCTGTGTAAGTGGTGTAAGTGTAGTGTGTAAGTGTAAGTGTGTAAAGTGTGTGTAAGTGTGTGTGAGTGTAAGTGTAAGTATGTAAGTGTGTGAAAGTTAAAGTGTGTGTAAGTGTGTAAGTGTAAGTGTACTTGTAAGTGTGTAAGTGTGTGTGTAAGTGTCTGTAAGTGTAAGTGTAAGCGTGTGTAAGTGTAAGTGTGCGAGTAAGTGTGTGTGTAAGTGTGTGTAAGTGTAAGTGTAGGTGTGTAAGTGTAATGTGTAGCTGGTAAGTGTGTGTAATGTAAGTGTGTAAATCTCAGTGTAAGTGTGTCACTGTAAGTGTCAAGTCTAAGTGTGTAAGTGTCAGTGTAAAGTGTGAGTGTGAGTGTAAGCGTGTGTAAGTGTAAGTGTAAGTGTGTGTAAGTGTGTGTAAGTGTGAATGTAAGTGTTTAACGGGTAAGTGGTAAGTGTGGATGTCAGTGTGTAACTGTAAGTGTAAGTGTGTATGTGTGTGTAAGTGTGAGTGTAATGTGTGTGTAAGCGTGTGTGCTGTGAAGTGGCAAAGTGTGTGTAAGTGTGTGTAAGTGTAAGGTGTGTGTGTAAGTGTAAGTGTGCAACTGTGTCTAAGTGTAACATTGTAAGTATCAGTGTGTAAGTGTAACGTGTGTATGTAAGTGTGTGTAAGTGTAAGTGTGTGTGTAAGTGTAAGTGCGTGTGTGTGTGTAAGTGTAAGTGTGTGTGTGTAAATGTGTGTAGGTGTGTGTGCAACTGAAAGTTTAAGTGTGTGTAAGTGTAAGTATAAGTGTGTAAGTGTAAGTGTGTGTAAGTGTGTAAGTGTAAGTGTAAGTGTCTGTGTAAGTGCGTAAGTGTAAGTGTGCGTGTGTAAGCGTAAGTGTGTGTGTAAGTGAAAATGTGTGTTAGTGTAAGTGTGTGTAAGTGTGTAAGTGTATGTGTAAGTGTCTGTGTAAGTGCGTAAGTGTAAGTGTGCGTGTGTAAGCGTAAGTGTGTGTGTAAGTGAAAATGTGTGTAAGTGTAAGTGTAAGCGTGTGTAGGTGTGTGTAAGTGTGAATGTAAGTGTGTAACTGTAAGTGTAAGTGTGGATGTAAGTGTGTAACTGTAAGTGTAAGTGTGTATGTGTGTGTAAGAGTGAGTATAAGTGTGTGTAAGCTTGTGTGCGTGTAAGTGTAAGTGTGAATGTTACTGTAAGTGTAAGTGTGTAAGTTTAAGTGTAAATGTCTGTGTGTGTAAGTGTGCGTATTTAAGTGTGTGTGTAAGTGTCTGTGTAAGTGTAAGTGTAAGTGTTTCTAAGTCTAAGTGTTTGTGTAAATGTAAGTGTGTGTGTAAGTGTGTGTGTAAGTGTAAGTGTGCGTGTAAGTGTAAGTGTGTGTAAGTGTGTCTAAGTGTAAGAGTGTGTAAGTGTTTGTAAGTGTAAGTGTGTGTGTAAGTGTAAGTGTGTGTTTGTTCGTAAGTGTAAGTGTGTAAGTGTAAGTGTGTGTAAGTGAAAGTGTGTGTAAGTGTAAGTTTAAGTGTAAGTGTAAGTGGGTGTAAGTGTAAGTGTGTAAGTGTAAGTATCTGTGTATGTGTAAGACTGTGTGTAAGCGTAAGTGTGTGTTAAGTGTAAGTGTGTGTGTAAGTGTGTGTAAGTTGAAGTGTGCGTGTGGGTGTAAGTGTGTGTAAGTGTAAGTGTGTGTAAGTGTAAGTGTGTGTGTAAGTGTAAGTGTCAGTGTGTTTCTAACTGTGTAAGTGCAAGTGTGTATGTGTTTAAGTGTAAGTGTAGGTGTGTAAGTGTATGTGTAGCTGTAAGTGTGTGTAAATGTAAGTGTGTAAATCTCAGTGTAAGTGTGTCACTGTAAGTGTCTAAGTCTAAGTGTGTAAGTGTCAGTGTATAAGTGTGAGTGTGAGTGTAAGCGTGTGTAAGTGTAAGTGTAAGTGTGTGTAAGTGTGTGTAAGTGTGTGTAAGTGTGAATGTAAGTGTGTAACTGTAAGTGTAAGTGTGGATGTAAGTGTGTACCTGTAAATGTAAGTGTGTATGTGTGTAAGTGTGAGTGTAAGTGTGTGTAAGCGTGTGTCCATGTAAGTGTAAGTGTAAGTGTGTGTAAGTGTGTGTAAGTGTAAGTGTGTGTGTAAGTGTAAGTGTGCAACTGTGTCTAAGTGTAACATTGTAAGTATCAGTGTGTAAGTGTAACTGTGTGTATGTAAGTGTGTGTAAGTGTAAGTGTGTGTAAGTGTCAGTGTGTGTGTGTAAGTGAAAATGTGTGTAAGTGTAAGTGTAAGCGTGTGTAAGTGTGTGTAATTGTGAATGTAAGTGTGTAACTGTAAGTGTAAGTGTGGATATAAGTGTGTTACTGTAAGTGTAAGTGTGTAAGTGTAAGTGTAAGTGTCTGTGTAAGTGCGTAAGTGTAAGTGTGCGTGTTAAGCGTAAGTGTGTGTGTAAGTGAAAATGTGTGTAAGTGTAAGCGTGTGTAAGTGTGTGTAAGTGTGAATGTAAGTGTGTAACTGTAAGTGTAAGTGTGGATGTAAGTGTGTAACTGTAAGTGTAAGTGTGTATGTGTGTGTAAGAGTGAGTATAAGTGTGTGTAAGCGTGTGTGCGTGTAAGTGTAAGTGTGAATGTTACTGTAAGTGTAAGTGTAAATGTCTGTGTGTAAGTGTGCGTATTTAAGTGTGTGTGTAAGTGTCTGTGTAAGTGTAAGTGTAAGTGTTTCTAAGTCTAAGTGTGTGTGTAAGTGTAAGTGTGTGTAAGTGTGTGTAAGTGTAAGTGTGCGTGTAAGTGTAAGTGTAAGTGTGTGTAAGTGTGTCTAAGTGTAAAAGTGTGTAAGTGTAAGTGTTTGTAAGTGTAAGTGTGTGTGTAAGTGTGAGTGTGTGTATGTTCGTAAGTGTAAGTGTGTAAGTGTAAGTGTGTGTAAGTGAAAGTGTGTGTAAGTGTAAGTGAGAGTGTGTATAAGTGTAAGTGTGTAAGTGTAAGTATCTGTGTATGTGTAAGACTGGGTGTAAGTGTAAGTGTGTGTGTAAGTGTAATTGTGTGTGTAAGTGTGTGTAAGTTGAAGTGTGTGTGTGAGTGTAAGTGTGTGTGTGTAAGTGTGTGTGTGTAAGTGTAAGTGTGCGTGTGCGTGTAAGTGTGTGTAAGTGTGATAAAGTGTAAGAGTGTGTAAGTGTAAGTGTTTGTAAGTGTAAGTGTAAATGTGTGTGTAAGTGTGAGTTTGTGTATGTTCGTAAGTGTAAGTGTGTAAGTGTAAGTGTGTGTAAGTGAAAGTGTGTGTAAGTGTAAGTTTAAGTGTAAGTGGAAGTGGGTGTAGTGTAAGTGTGTAAGTGTAAGTATCTGTGTATGTGTAAGACTGGTGTAAGTGTAAGTGTGTGTGTAAGTGTAAGTGTGTGTGTAAGTGTGTGTAAGTTGAAGTGTGTGTGTGTGATTGTAATTGTGTGTAAGTGTGTGTGTAGGTGTAAGTGTCAGTGTGTTTCTAACTGTGTAAGTGCAAGTGTGTATGTGTGTAAGTGTAAGTGTGTTTCTAAGTGAAAGTGTTGTAAGTGTATGTAAGTGTAAGTGTAAGTGTCTGTATAAGTGTAAGTGCACCCACCCCAACCAACCCCCACAACCCCCACACCCCCCACCACAACCCACCCAACAACCCACCCCCACCCCCCCCACCCCAACCCCCCCCAAAACCCCCCCCCCAACCCCAACCCCCACACCAACACCCCACACCAACCACCAAACCCCCAACCCAACACCCCCAAACCCCAACCCCCCCCCACCCACCCCAACCCAAACCCAACCCAACCCACACCCCCCCCCCACCACCAACCCCCCCCCACAACCCCCAACCCAACACCCCCACCCCCCACACCACCCACACCCCAACCCACCACCCCCAAACCACCCCAACCACACCAACCCCACCACCCCCCAACCCCACAAACCAACCCAAACCACCACCACCCCACCCCACCCCACCACCCAACCACACCCACCCCACCAACCACACCCAACCCCACCCAAACCCACACCACACCCCACCACACCCCACCAACCCCACAACAACCCCCACCCAACCCCCCACCCCCCCCACCCACCCCCCACCCCCCACACCCACCACAACCCCCCACCCCACACCCACCCACCAAAACCCCCCCACACACCCCCCCCACCCCCCAACACACCCCACCCCCCCAACCCCCAAACCCACCCCACCACCACCCCACCACCCAACCCCCCACCCCCCACCCACAACCCCACCCCCACCCCCCACACCACCCCACCCCCCCAACCACCCACCAAACCCCCCACCCCCAACCACCCACCCACCCCCACCCCCACCCACCACCCCACCACCCCCACACCCCCCCCCCCCCCCCCCACCCACCCACCACCAACACCCCCCCACAACCCCCCCCACCCCCACCAACCCCACCCCCACCCAACCCACCCCACCCCCCCCCCCACCCACCCCCCCCCCCCACCCCACCCCACCCCCCACCCCCCCCCCCCCCCCCCCACCCCCCCCCCCACCCCCCCACCCCCCCCCCCCACCCCCCACCAACCCCCCCCCCCCCCCCCCCCCCCCCAACACCCCCCCCCACCCACCAACCCACCCACACAACCCCCCCCCCCAACCCCCACACACACCACCCCACCCAACCCCCCCCCCCCACCCCAACCCAACCCACCACCCACCAACCCCACCAACACAAACAACCCCCAACCACCACAACCAACCCCCCCAACACCCCCAACCCCAACACCCCCCCCCCCACACCCCCACAAACCACCCCCCCAACCCACCACCCCCCAACAACCCCCCCACAACCCCCACAACCCACCCACACCCCCCAACCCCAAACCCAACCAACCCCCCCACCCCCACCCCCAAACCCCCCCCCCCCACACCACCACCCCCACCACAACCCCCCCCACCAAACCCCCCACCACCCCACCCCCACCCCCCCCAAACCCAACCCCCCCCCCCCCAACCCCCACACCAACCCCACCCACACCAACCAACACCCCCACCCCCCCCCACCCCCCCCAACCCACACCCCCCCCCCCACCCCACCCCCCACCACCCCCCAACCACCCACCCCCCCCCCCCACCACCACCCCCCCACCACCCCAACCCCACCCCCCCCCCCCACACCAACCCACCCCCCCCCAACCCCCCCCAACCCCCCCACCCAACACCCCCACCCCCACACACACCCACCCCACACCAAACCCCCCACCAACAACCCCCCCAACCAACCCCAACCACAACAACACCCACCACCCACCCCCAACACCCCCCCCACCCAACACACCAACCACCCACCCACCCCCCCCCACCCCACCCACCACCCACCCCCCCCCCAAAACACCAACCCCCCCCCCCCACCACACACCCCCCCCACCCACCAACCCAACCCCCAACACCACCCCCACCACAAAACACCAAACCCCACACCCCCCCCACCCCCACCACCACCAACCCCAAACCACACACACCCCCCAAAAACCCCCCACACCCCAACAAACCACCACACCAACCCCAACCCCCACCACACCACCCCACACACACACCACCCACACAACCACCCACCAACCCCACCCAACCAACCCCCACCCACCCACCACACCAACACCCACCAACCACACAACACCCCCACCCACCCACAAACCCCCACCCCACCCCACCCACCCACACCCCCCACCACCCACACCCACCCACACAAAACCACACCACAACCACCCCCCAACCCCACCCCAAACCCACCCAAACACCACACACACACAACCCCACACACCACACACACCCCACCCCAACACTCCCCCACACCACACCCCACCCACCCCACACACCACCCCACCCCCACCCCCCCCCACCCCCACCAACCCCCCAACACACCCCCCCAAAACCCCCACACACACACCCACCCCCCCACACCACCCCACCAACCCCCCCACAACCCACCCACCCCACCCCCCCCCCAACAACCCCCACCCCACCACCCACCCCAACCCCCCCCCCCACCCCCCCCACACCCCCACCCACCCACCCCCCCACCACACCCACCCCCACACCCCCCAACCCACCAAACACCCCCCCCCCCACCCCCCCCCCCCCCCCCCCCACCACCCCCCCCCCACCACCCCCCCACAACCCCACCCACCCCCCCCACCCCCCCCCACCCCCCCACCCCACCCCACCCCCACCCCACACCACCCCCCCCCCCCCCCCCCCCCCCCCCCCCCCCCCCCACCCCCCCCCCCCCCCCCCCCCCCCCCCCCCCCCCCACCCCCCCCCCCCCCACCCCCCCCCCCCCCCCCCCCCCCCCCCCCCCCCCCCCCCCCCCCCCCCCCCCCCCCCCCCCCCCCCCCCCCCCCCCCCCCCCCCCCCCCCCCCCCACCCCACCCCCCACCCCCCCCCCCCCCCCCACCCCCCCCCCCCCCCCCCCACCCCCCCCCCCCCCCCCCCCCCCCCCCCCCCCCCCCCCCCCCCCCCCCCCCCCCCCCCCCCCCCCCCCCCCCCCCCCCCCCCCCCCCCCCCCCCCCCCCCCCCCCCCCCCCCCCCCCCCCCCCCCCCCCCCCCCCCCCCCCCCCCCCCCCCCCCCCCCCCCCCCCCCCCCCCCCCCCCCCCCCCCCCCCCCCCCCCCCCCCCCCCCCCCCCCCCCCCCCCCCCCCCCCCCCCCCCCCCCCCCCCCCCCCCCCCCCCCCCCCCCCCCCCCCCCCCCCCCCCCCCCCCCCCCCCCCCCCCCCCCCCCCCCCCCCCCCCCCCCCCCCCCCCCCCCCCCCCCCCCCCCCCCCCCCCCCCCCCCCCCCCCCCCCCCCCCCCCCCCCCCCCCCCCCCCCCCCCCCCCCCCCCCCCCCCCCCCCCCCCCCCCCCCCCCCCCCCCCCCCCCCCCCCCCCCCCCCCCCCCCCCCCCCCCCCCCCCCCCCCCCCCCCCCCCCCCCCCCCCCCCCCCCCCCCCCCCCCCCCCCCCCCCCCCCCCCCCCCCCCCCCCCCCCCCCCCCCCCCCCCCCCCCCCCCCCCCCCCCCCCCCCCCCCCAAACCCCAACCAACATCCCAAACCACCCCCCAACCCCCACCAACCCCAAAAACACCCCCCCAACCCCCACAAACCGCAGGGGTACAAACGCACACATACACTTACGTACTAACACAGAACATACACTACACATTACACACACTTACACAACACTTACAATTACACACTTAGAGTTACACTTACACACACTTACATTTGCGTTTACACACACAGCTATACCACACACTTAACACACACACCTACACTTACACACACACGCACTTACACTTCCACACACACTGTACACTTACACTTACACACACCACTTACACACAACACCTACAACTTACCACACATAAACACACACCTTACACTTACACACTTACAACTTACAGCAACCACACTTAGCACTACACACTTAGAGTTACACTTACACACACCACTTACACTGACAATTACATACACATACACTCTTACTCACACACTTTACAACTTACAAACACACATACGATTGCAGTTACACACTTTCATACACACTTACACTATACACACTTCACTTACACTTACACACGTTTACCACTTACACTTACAACATATACACACCTTACACACCGTACACACACACTTACACTTACAAACACACTTACACTTACACACGGCACACCTACACTTACACAATACAGACACTACATGTACATACACTTACACACAAGTTCACTTAGAACACACCTTACACTTTACACTTACTCACATACAAAACTTGCACTTTCACAGTTAGAAACACACTGACAACTTACACCGACACACACACTTACTCTTACACACACACTTGCACTCACACTCACACTTCAACATTACACACACTTACACACTGGCACGAACACTTACACACACACATACACTTACACACCCAGTCTTACACATACATACAGATACTTACACATACACACTACACTTACACCCTCTTCCACTTCCACTTAAACTTACACGTAACACAAACTTCACTTACGACACCTTACACTTGACACACTACACTTACGAACATACACTCACTCACACTACAACACACACTTACACTTACACTTACAAACACTTACACTTACACAACTCCTTAAACTTAGACACACTTACACACACTTAAACACATACACGCACACTTACACTAACACACACTAATCACACTTACACACACACTACACTTCCACAGGGGGAGCGGCCGCTCACTTAGACTTAGAAACACTTCCACTACACGTACACAGACACTCACGTACTCACACTTAAATAACGCACACTTACACACACAGACAGTTTACACTTACACTTACACACCATTACACTTCAGTAACATTCACATTACACTTACACTTACACACGCACCCACCTTACACAACACATTATACTCACTCTACACCCACAGTACACACTTACACTTACAGTTACACACTTACAATCCACACTTCACTTACAGTTTACACACTTACCTTCACACTTACACACACCTACACACGCTTTACACTTACACTTACACATCATTTTCACTTACGACACACTTACGCTTACACGCCGCACACTTACACTTACTCCACTTACACAGACACTTACACTTCCACTTAGTACACACTACACACACTTACACTTACACACTTAAACTTACACTGTACACACACTTAAACTTGAGTTGCAACTCACACCTACACACATTTACAGAACAAAAACACACTTACACTTACACCAACACCCTTAACTACACACACCCCTTTTAAACTTACACACCCCCTACATTTTCCACACACACAACATTCACACTTTTACACACACACACACTTAAACATACATTACAAATTACACTTAACATCCAACTTAAAGACAGCACTTACACAAAATTACACTTACCCCACACTTACACTTACACACACACACTTACACACACTTACACTTACACTTAACACTTACACACAACACTTACACTTACAACACTTACACTTACACTTACACACTTCAAACACTTACACTTACACACTCATTACACTTACACACTTACACACACTTACACTTACACACACTTATACACTTACACACACACTTACACACACACTTACACTTACAACACACTTACAACTTACAACACCTTACACTACACTACACTTACACTTACAACACACACTTACACATACACACTTACACACTTACAGACACACTTACACTTACACTTACACACATTACATCTACATTCACATCACACTTACACACACACTTACACCTTACACACACTTACACTTACACACACACACTACACAACTACACTTACATTACACACACTTACAACACTACACTTACACTTACACACACTTACTTACACTTACACACACTTACCACACTACACTTACACCTTACACTTACACACACTTCACTTACACTACACTTACACTTACACACACACACTTACACTTACACTTACACATACACTTACAACATACACACTTACACACTTACACTACACTTACACTTACACTTACAAACACTTACACTACACACTTACACTTACACACTTACACTACACTTACACTTACACCACACTTACACTTACACACTACACACTTACAACACACACTTACACTTACCACACACATTAACTTAAACACTTACACTAACACTTACACACACTTACAACAC